>QEPC01003529.1:231156-266183 GCA_003113815.1 Sphenodon punctatus
TCCCTGCTACATTTGGCCTTCCAGTGACCTGACAGAAGACCATGTTTTAGCCACCCGAACACAACCGAACGCGATTCGAATTGAACGAACTGTTCGGCCATTTCGTCATTCGGTGTTCGGTTCCGTTCGGTGTGTTCGCCATTTCGGTGTTCGACGTTCGGTGTTCGGTCCGTTCAGTGTGTTCGTGTTCGGTTGTCCGAACAGGCCGAGTTCAGGCCGAACACCGAACTACCGAACCGCGTTCGCCCATCCCTAAAAAAAACATAACAATTAGAAAGAACAATACTTTATTCTTCAAATACAGATATTGTCACTCCATCAATCCCAATGGGAGGGGAGTGGTGATCTGATAAAGCTCTGTAAAAATATCTGTTACTCACCAAGATGAAATAGTAATTTCTGTTTATGATGAATGATTACAATGAAACATAATGTTAAATCAGTGCTCCCAGCATTATATGACAGACATGAAACAAGGACTATAATCAGTAGAGAATATTAACATGTGGGGTTTATTTGTTTTATTGGTACTTCACTTGAAGTAAACACACTACAAAGAGTTATTCTCTGGAAATAACAGAAAAGCTGCCATAAAAGAACTGGCAGTAAGGTTGTATGAAGACATGGGTACCATGAAAGGGGTTGAAGGCTATAATCGGACATCACCTTTGCTTCTAATTATTTAGGGATCAATCCTCCAAGTTGCCTGAGGACCAAGTTGTCATAAGGTTCTCAGCTGTGCAAAAACAAGCTCTGTTTGAACTCACTCTCATGGTTTGTCAGAGGAAGTGAGGCAGTACAGCACCACAGACATGTTTAACACATTATCAGGTTGAGCCCAGAGGGCTATTATTGCTGCTGAGGGTGGCATCAGACATCACACTTGCTAGATAATGCATCAGAAGCACAATACGGAACCTGTTAGCATAGGCACTAACCCTCTACACTGTTCACTTCAGTGGAATTGGTATTAGCGCTAAGAGCTGATGCTGGCGTCCACAGCTTGAGGATCAGGCTGCAAATGATCAGAGTTCTTTCCCTCTCCAGGATCTCGTTCTCTGGAGCTCTGTTAAGCTCTTATGGGGGTTTTTTAGGCTGCTTTTATGTGAGCGTCCGGATGCAGCGCATTGAAGAACGTGCTTCCTGAAAAGCCCTGCGGGGTGCATTTACATGCACTGGAAGTAGCTGGCCACCATAAGAATTGCAGCTTGCACCGTCTTTTTGAAAGTGCATTTGGGAAACCCCAATATCGAGGCTTCCCAAATGCGCCTTCAAAAAGGCCACGTGAGTCATGATTCCTATGGCAGCCGGCTACTTCTGGTGCATCTAAAGGCACCCCACAGGACTTTTCAGAAAGCACGTTCTTCAATGCGCTGCATCCCGCTGCTCGTGTGATAACGGCCTTAAAGGCCCACAAGAATCGCGCTTCACCCTGTCAGAGCCCTGCTTTACCCCGTCATACTATTATGAAATGCAACAGCCACGATGTGCAACTTGTCTGTTTCTTGTGAATGTATACCACACTTGGGGTTCTAATCTACACAATTGATACATTAGGAGCAAGCTTGTGGGAGAAATGCAGCAGGTCAATTACAGATGTAACAACCTGCTGCGTGCTTGCCACCTGAAAGAGTAGCTATCAGTGGTGAGAGCTAGTGTAGCATAGCAGATAAGGACTTAAACTTGGGAGACCAAGTCCCATCTTAGTTGTGAAGTCACTGGGGGGAGGGTGGGGGTTTGGAAAACTCAGTAGGGGAGGCCACATGAGCCAGGGAGTTGTGGCTACTATGTCTTAGTTAGCTTTACACCGCCCTGGGCAAACGAGCTATGCAATGCAGTGGCTCATGTGCCCACATGGGGTAAGGCTGTCTAGGGCAGGACAACCTGGATGTCACATGGCAAGCTCCATGCTGGGGCTGTGAGTGATGGGCTCTGGCACACTCCACTCTCCCACACTTTCTCCCCACCTCTTAAAAGCATGAACAGCATCAGTAGTCTCGCAGTGCCTATGATGTCTGGCCCACGTCTTAACATCACCAAAGTCAGTGGCAGTGCAGTGCAGCCGCCTGCAACTCCTAGAGGCTTCATGTACCTGGGGAAGATGGAGGAAATACAAATTAACACAGAGGTGAGCGTGCCCAGAAACCCCTCTTCCTCAGCCCTGGGTCCCTAACCACATAACAGTCAGTGTCCTTTGGCAGCTGCCCTCAGGCAGCCACCTACAGCCCCTAGAGCCTTCCTGGGGGAGATGGAGAAACACCAGTCAACACAGATACAGATGGGCCCAGCAACATAGCTTCTGGATAAAATACTACATTGCGTTACATCCTATGTGCTTCACCATTTCAAAGGCAGGGGCCATTACCTCAGCCTGAACGGTCAAGAGACTGAGACAGATCACAGAGATAAAATAATGCAGTGGCCTGACTGGTACCTTCCTTCCTCCTGCTTTGTGCAAATTATGAACTTTTAACATCCCATTTAATCTCCAAAGAGAGTTAAAATAAAAGGCTAGCATCAGTGATGGGGTCAGTGCAGCATCTGTTTACATCTCTCTTCAGTCATGACAAAGTAAATAAATCTCAGTATATCTGAACAGATATGGGAAACTAACAAATACAGAGCATCACTTGAATATCCCCAATGAGCTGTTGATAAGCAGTTTGTAGGCCAAGAATTTACTCATTTAAGGAATTTATGAATAATTCTGGTTAATGAAGAAATCAGAAAATTTTGTCATATGTTCATGGCCAACTGGTGAGTTAGGGGGTAAAAAGAGTAGCAAATATTATCTAGAACATTGTCTATTTTAAATTATTTGCTAAGATTTCATTTCAAACCTGAAGAACTAATTAGCTTCAAGCTCTTTTTACATGTGTCACTGCCACCCAGTTATTTCATTCATTCTCTGTTACCCCATCACCACTGGTTACCATCAAAGGCATCACACCCAGCCAGGAAAGGAAACAAGAAATCGCTTCTGGATAAAATGCTAAATCAGGTTACATCTTATGTGCTTCACCATTTCAAAGGCAGGGGCCATCACCTCAGTCTGAGTGACCAAAAGCCTGAGACAGATCACAGAGATAAGATAATGCAGTGGGCTGACTTGTACCTTCCTACCTCCTGCTTTTTAATCTGCCATTGTTGAAACACAGTAGAAAAATGAATCAAGCTAAAGAGTCAGTCATGTTGAAAGTCAACATCATCTCTCTCTGTCTCAGGTCAAAAGTTCAGCATCATCATTCCAGAATAACTAAACTCAGTTCTGAAACCAATTTCTAAATTTGAAGTTATTATCGAAAGAGACAATCTGGAGTCCTTTCTAATGCCTCCAAGAGGGAAAGTTAAAACAAAGCAAAACAAAGACAGAGGATAGAAGTAATCCTCCAGTCTAACTTTCTTTACACAGAACTACTTCCTACACGTAGTGTTTGTGGTTTCGCTATGTTGCAAGGTTTAGCAGCATGCTTCCTAGGAATGGTTTACTTTAATGATCTATTATTCTTATGAGAAAGTGACCTAGCTCGCATTTTAAAAAAAAATGAAGAACAAAAGTGGGAGTACAAAAATGTTGCTTGTTATATACACCAAACAGCCACAGTTTATGCAGTAAATTACCCTGAAAGTTAACATCTGAATTTAGCTGAAAAATGCTAGCACAGCAAAAATGAAACAGTGATTCATTGTCTTATCTATTAAAATAACATAACTAAAATAAACTATTATACTGCAAGACTTCACTTAAGCACTAATAACCTTGAGAATTAATCCTGCAATCTTACTCACGATTTAATATCTCTGGGACTACTCACATGGCTACGAGATCATGGTTTTAGTGGGGAAGCCTGTCACTGCATTTCAACTCGCTTGATATTGCACTGATCTACTACAACTCAACAAGAAAAAAAGGGATAAAACTTAAATAAATGCTTATTATTGAGACTATTCTTGATTAGTCTTGTATTACAGAGAAACTAGTTCACTTAAAGCATAACTGTCAAAATCCTGAATACTGACAAGCCAATTAGTCCTCAGAAGAGTCAGTTAAGGGGCTTATCTGTCATAAAATTAATTTCTGTATAATCTTGTCCATTAAATGATTGAGCAGGAGTTAGACTGTACAGTATTTCTTTGTTTTTAAGTTGCTTAATACACAAGTGTGGACAGGTGATTTTTAAAATTAATTCATTCATTTTTTTGTGAAGGGAGAGAAAGTTTAAGGAACCTCTCCCCCTTCTACTGGATTAGGAGAGCATAACAATACTTATTCCAGGCATTTAAAAAAATCTTACAATGTTTGAATTCAGATGTTTCAAAACATTGAAATGTGAAATTCAAATGAAGATTAACAAGATTGTGCAAAAACAGGAATTCCCATCGAAATGCTGGTTCCTGATACCATCTCGGTCGAATAAAGAACTTCTCGGCATTTGACAATGTCTTGATCAGCATTTTTTTCTTGATTTACCAACTTTCCACTTATCAGGATATCGTTTACCACTTTGTTGTCAATTTCAAATCCTGAGAAGTAATACCAAAACAATACACATTTTTGCACACCATTTTCCCTTGTACTTCCTTGTCATTGATTGGATAGTACGCAGACTCCTTTACAGATCTGCAATCCAGTTGCAGATTGGTCAAAGCAAAGGGAACAATATAGAACAATTCTGATTGGAGACATTGAAGTGAAGGTAAAGGAGCACTGGATGGAAGTTAAGGAGTAGACTATTCACAGTGATTGGCTCAAATGCAGAATCGAGAAATCCGGAGGTAAAATGGTACCCTTGGCAATACGGTAAGCAGTAAATAAATGGTACGGGGTTTACAGCCCGGCAATGTCAGAATTTATCTTCAGATGGCTCGCCCTCATCCAGTCCCGGAAAGATACCAAACACTGAGTAAGCACTGAGATGGTGAAGTCTGGGTCAGGTGAAAATGATATGTATACAAGAGCTGGGTGTCATCAGCATACTGATGACAGCATACTGATGACACCAAACCCCAAATTCTCTCACAACCTCTCCCAACAGCTGCATATACCCATTGAACAGGAAGGGGGACAGAATGGAACCTTGTGGAACTCCACACATGAGGTCCCGGGGAGATGAAGAATGGTCCCCCAGCACTACTCGCTGAGTTCTTCTGGCCAGGAAAGAGTGGAACCTTCGAGAACAATGCTGCCTATCCCAGCACAGTCCTGGAAGCTGGTCACCAGCAACAAGTGGTCAATAGTATCAAAAACAGCTGACAGATTTAACAAAATCAGCAGAGTAGACCAACCCTGGTCTAACTCGCAATGAAGGTCATCAACCTAGGCCACAAGCACAGTCTCAGCGCCATAACCCAGTTGGAAGCCAGACTGTGAGGGATCCAGAACTGATGCCATCCAAATGCGCCTGAAGCTGCTGAGTCACCTCCTGTTCAATAACCTTCCCTAAAAAGGGAACTTTAGAGATTGGCCAATATCTGGCTGGGGAGTCAACATCAAGAGATGGTATCTTGAGCAGAGGCCACACCACAGCCTCCTTAAGGCACTCTAGGACTCTGCCCTCCCAAAGGGAGGCACTGACCACACCCGCCAGAAACGGCCCCAGCTTCTTCCGTCTGGCCTTAACCAGCTAGGACGAGCATGGGTCCAGTTCACAAAATGTGCCTCTAACTGCCCCATGAACATCACCAGCATCAGTGGGTGATACGAACTGAAATCATTTCAGAAAACTAGACAAGGCGGGGCATCAATAACCTCTGGTCCTAGGGGTGTACACTTTGTTTTTGTTATATTAATAACGCTAATGACAACTTAGTTTTCATTATCATTATTACAATAACAATAATGACACAATTAATAACAACAATGAAAGTTGTTCTTCACTTTGTTATTGCCTGGCAGTTATTTTTGGAGGGAAAATGTGGAGAGGGGAGGAGGGAGCAGTCCTCTCAGAGCCAGAAACAGTGTTGAACTCTTGAATATGCTTGGAACTCCCTCCCTGAACACATTTGCTTGGCTTCCACTATCCAATTCTTTCCTCAAAACCCACCTCTTCCACCAAGCTTTCCCTGGCTCCTCATTCCCCTTGACCCATTGCTGACTTATCCTGAATCATTGTATGTAGTGTAACTTTAGATTAGTAACTACACCGTGACCTTTGTAACTAAGCCAAGCATGTGAACCTGATACCTCACAAGTTCATGTATGTATCCTTGTATCTTCCTCTGCTCCCCCTCCCCCCCGGTCTCTCTCAGATTTTAAGCCCGCGGGGACAGGGACTGTGTCTCTTTCTTACAATTATAAAGTGACAAGTACTTTGCTGGCACTATATAAATGCTTAATAAAATAATAACAGCAACAACAACAACAACTGGGCCTGTGATGGGAGAGGCGAGAAGTCAGGACCTGATGGATGTATCCCTGGCCAATGAGCAGCGCAAGAAGGTCCCAGGCAGTTGAATGGCACCCTGTGATTGTTCGATGCCTCCTGCCTCCCGGAACCAATCATGGGGCCCTCGGGAGGACACTGTAACCCCTTATATTGAAGGGCTAGGCTGTTTGACTCTTGTTCTGACTCTTGTTCTTGCCCTGTCAAGTTGTGTTTACAGAACTCTGGTGCTTGCACTAAAAAACTTCCCCAGACCTCATTGTGTATACAGTCAAACCCTACATTACTTTTCCTTATACCCTTACATTTTTCTTTTTTCCTTCCCCTGTCTGTCTTCCCCTGGGGGGAGTCTGTGTACACAGCTGGCGATGGGTGGGAGGGATGGGTGTGTGATGGGTGTGCACCCATTTAAACACTACGGGCAGTGGGTGTTCATGTGTGCACGCTCCCACCACAAACACACCTTCACACACCACACACCCATCTCCATCCACGGAGCCCTCTGGTAAAACAGAGGAGGCTAAGCTCAAGTTCAAGTTCAAGTTTATTGACGGCACTGGCTCTCGTCATGGCCCAATAACATACAAGCAATTCACAACAGACCTAAACGACTACTACCTGTGGCCTAAATATGCAATGCAATACATACAAAATACATGCAAATAAGCCCTCCGGTATCTTACTATTTAAATAAAATAAAATAGAATAAAATAAGTTTCTTGGTCAATATGTCACATTAGTAACAAGGCCCCATGTCATTTAACCAATACAATCACTGGATCTTCCCTAATATAGGGCAAAATCCTTGATAGGGGGGGGATCCCCCAGTTGTCCCTTCCTTGAGTCCCCTGATAGGGGTAAAACAAAAACGGATACTGGTCCAAATTAACCCAGTGATCCCCATGCTGTCCGTCAAGAGTCTACCCCACTTAGTTGTCCGGCCTTGTCCCATGAATCTTACTCCCAGAGAGAGCCTTATAGATATAGAGCAGTTTCTTGGCTGCTAAATGAGTGTAAATTGCCAAGTCTCTAATGGCCTCTTTCTGGGTGAGAGATAATAGGTATCTAACGGGATCAGGCACTTGGTGCTCACGAGGCAGCCAAGGAGCCACCCAAGTTGCCCTCAGAGCTTCAAAATAGGGGCATCTCAGTAGAAAATGATCTACATCTTCCACCTCCTGCTTATAGCAGGAGCATAATCTAGCCTCCCATGGAATGTGCCCATATCTCCCTCCCACTACCGCTCCTCTAATCATTTGCCAGCGAAGGAGAATATATGCTCTCCTCAGGTTTGGATTGGCCAGGACGTCCAAGAACGGCTCAAATAAAGCCTGGCACTTAAAGGTCCCTAATTTTGGGGCTACTTTCCGTGCTGTTACTCTGGCCATGTCCTCCTGGTTACCAAATCCTTGAGCCGGAGATGAATCTCAGACTTGGTGGCCAGGATAGACTTGTCCTGAAAATGTTGGAAGGAAAACCCTATGGTATTGATTAATTTTCCCAAATATAAAAGCCATGGATAGGTTTGTGATCCTTGATACAGAAGTTCTTCCCTCAAGCATTGTACTGGTAATGCTGAATCCTGCATCTTTAGTAACCTTATCCAATAGTTGATGAAAGCTCTCTTTGCCAAAGAATCAATAGAGGGAATACCTAATTCTGCTCGTAGTATGGCTCCCGGAACTCCCGATGGGACTCCCAAGAGCTGCCGGAGAAACAGATTTTGTACCCTCTCAAGCGGGAGCGTATTGAGAGATGGGATGAGTTCCACACCGAACAGTAGGGTAGGAGGGATCTTGGCCCTATACACTTTCAATAAATCAGAGAGTGGTATACCTCTCGATATCCTGCAGGCTCTCAACAAAGGGTGTACAGCCTGCCTAGCAATGGTAGCCCTCCTAACCAGGTGGCTATTCCATGTGCCTCTCTTATGGATGACAACTCCCAAATAGGAGAAATTATTTACCAGCTCTACCCTTCCTGTTCCCAGCTGCCAGCTAGGGGGTCTTACACTCTTCCCCATGACCAGTACCTTAGTTTTTGAAAGGTTCAAGGTCAACCCATTGACTTCACAATATGTTAGAAAATTTTCTAAAGCTCTTTTAATCCCTATCTCTGATTGCGCCATGAAAACTATATCATCTGCAAATTGTAAAAATTGAAGGCTTGTACTGCCTACCCTAGGAGGGTGGGTATCAATTTGGGACATATAATTACTCAGGTCTGCAAGGTATAGATTAAAGAGGAGGGGTGCGAGAACGCACCCCTGTTGGACCCCTCTTTTGATTGGGATGGGTTCAGATAATCGGAGTCCTCTAGGCCCTCTTATTCTCGCTTCATTATCTGAATATAATCTGATGATTGCTAACAGCAAATTTTCATCAATATTACTAGCCCTTAATTTCCCACAAAGCCTGGTCCTTGGCACTGAATCAAAGGCCTTGGCTAGGTCTACAAAAGCCAGAAATATCTTGTCACTCCAGATCTTATAGGTTTTATGAATAACATGTTGCAAAATATAACAGCAATCAAGAGTGGAGCAGCCTGGTCTGAACCCAAATTGGACAGGAGGAATAACATCCCCTTCCTTGACCCATCTTTCCAGATGCTCAAGGAGCACCTTGGCATAGAGTTTACCCGGAACCGATAGAAAGCTAATGGGCCTATAGCAAGCCGGGTCTTGACGCTTTCCTTTCTTAAATATTGGTATGATTATGCTGGTTCTCCATGACAATGGTATCTTACCCTGGGAAACAACAGCAAAAAATAATTTAGAAAATATTTGGGCCAATATTAAAGGGGCTGCTTGAATCATCTCAGCAGTCAGGTGATCTAACCCAGGGGCCTTATTGGTTTTAAGTCTTGAAATCAGGATCAGCAATTTGGTCACTGTGAAATGTTCTGGCTGCCAGTTAAATAAGGAATTGCCGGCCGCTAGTATTGGGAAATCTTCCATAGTAGGAACTATATCCGAGTATAGGTCCCTAAAAAAGCTCACCCATTGCGGGTCAGTTGGGAAAGTACCAGAGATCCTCCTTGGGTTCAATATTCTATTAAGACCAGCCCAAAAACCTGCCGTGTCCCCCACTGACAATCTCGTTGCCATCTTGACCCATTTCAGGTGGCAATAATTCTGTCTCTTAATTTTAAGCAACCTCCTATTGCTCGATCTTCCCTTGGAAAAATTCTCCCACCTCTGCTCAGATTGCTCCTCTACACATTCCTTTTTCAATAGAATTAAGTTCCTTTTGGCCTGCTGGCACTCCAGGTCGAACCATGGTTTAGATGATATACGTGTCCCGTTCTCATCTATCCTAACCAGCAGAAGGTTTTGCACATCCCCCAGAATAGCCTCATACAGTGTCAATAGTCCTTCTCTCTTAGTTGGTTCAGACCTCTCTCCAAGAAAGGATACTACATTTGGCATGGAATTTAACCCAGCCCCTATCTGTATAAGTTCCCCTGGTGTCATTTTCCTAATGACCTGTATTGTACCTCGTGGGCCCTGCTTCTTATTCTCCAATACTAGATCCCCAACTGTGATAGTCAAAGCCAAGTGATCACGCTCTGGCCTTGGCACAAGAACTACTTTCCCAAACCTTTCCTGCTTCACCTCCCTCGTCAGGATCAGGTCAACTTTGCTGTTCCCCTGGGGGCCCCTAAAGTTAAAACCCTCTTGTGGGTCAAACAGATTATCTTCATTAAGGATAGTCAAATTAAATTTATGAATAAGCCCAATCATAGGGGGAATATCTTGAGTATCCCTGAAATTCCCCCGACCAGGATTTGCTGTCCGAGCCGACACCAATTCCCCATCTGCCCATCTGCTAATATGGACGTTCCAATCCCCTACCAAAAGCAATCGAGCCCGTGGATAGAGCTCTTCTATCCAAATAATATCATCCTCTAAAGCCTGCAAGACCTCGCCTCTGTAATACCGGGACGATAATGGGGGGATATAGATGTTTATTATTATAATCTGTCCTTGGGGATTCCCCTGTTTCTGTAGCAGTCCTACCTGATATTCAGGGCGAGTTGAGGAGTTTATCGAAAATTGAATTCCCCGCCCTGGCATACTCAGGAAGGCCAATCCCCCAGATATCCGACCCCTTCCCCCGATCTTTATTCCACCATGCAGGAATGTCTGAAAATCCCCTAAAGATCCTCTGTATCACTCATCCAGATCTCCTGTAAGCAGTTTAGATTATAGCTTTCTAGAAACTCGAGGCTGTCTTTATCTTGGGTCAAAGGTCTAAGACCTGCAACATTCCAAGATAAGAGTCGAAAACATGATTCCTCTTAATTATTACTATCAGTACCATGATTATCTTTCTCCACCCCCTGAAGGTGGGTTTTAGTACTATCACTGCCCGGTTTCCAGGGGGGATCCAGTCCCTCCTGTCATTTTGATGGGCTTCGTGCTGGTTCGATATCTGTTGGAATATCCAGTACCACAACATTGCTACTTCCTGCATGGACCTCTATTGCCAATTCCTGCTCGCCCATAAAGGGCTGCTTATTACTTCCCCTCCCCTTCCCCAATACCTGAGTGGGGGGGGGATCCCTGTTCTTCTAAATCCAGAGCTCGAATTGTGGTCCAATCAAGACCATCCCCTCCCAATTTAGGTCTGCCACCATCCTTCTCCATACTTGGTGTCCTAAATTCAAAAACATTTGATTGAATAAGACCCAAAACCTGGCGTATTCTAATGTGGAGGGCATCCTGGTCCATACTTGACATCTGTTGAAGCTTGTCACAAACTGATACTGGGACTTGGGACAACCCCTGTCCCATCAGATATTCCCCCAGATCTTGTCCCACATTCTCCTGGAATGCTTTACTAATTATCTCATCCAACCTAGGACCCTCCAAGCTACTTCCCGCTTGTTGGGGACCTAGTTGCAAGGGTTCCATAGCCAGCGCCCCACTTGCCAAATCAGGCGGATGCTGTCCTGTACCCAACCCTTCCAGGGATGGTTGGGTTAAATTAACCAAATCCAACTCTACCCTGGGAACCGTACTCTTCTGTGATTCCCAGAGCATCTCCCCCTCTTGTTCAAAACCATTTGTTGGAAGGGTATTAGGAGCGGGATTCTGTCTGGGTTCTATCGGGATTCTGTTGGGTGAAGAGATGAAATCAACCCTCTGACTAGTTATAGAACAGGGCTTAATATCCTCCTCTATCTCCCATACTCTATCAATGGAGATCCCTCTCCGGAGTAGAGTTTTCCTAGCTTTAAATATAACTATTACCCAGTGTGGTGTAGAGAACCAAATTTTCAGCCTGTAACACTTGTTTTTTGGGGGGTAAAAATGTTAACTTGGTTATATCTTTAAGTCTAACAGGCTTCCCCAACAGATAGGATAGGTGAAATACAATTTTCCCTACGTCATCCCAATCATGCTCTGTGCCATCATAATCTCTCCCAATGAACATAAAAAGTTCTGATTCCCTACATGTCCATTGTTTAGGGGATTGTTTACAAGAGACCAACCTAGAAATCTGACAGGGACCTCTCTTGACCTCTAGAGGTTCCATCTCAGGCTTAGATATTCCCTGGATAAGGGGGGTCTCCACTTTTGGAAAGGCTGTTAGTAATTACCTCCAGCTGTTGCTGAACCAACCCCACTGATTTATTTAGTCCCCTAATCCCAGCAAACAGGGCCTCCCCTGTCTTGGCTATTAATCCAGTTTGATACATGAGGAATGTTTTAGTTGGAACCTCGCCGCTTGTACAGTCTGCATTTCCCTCTCCCAAGGTTGGTTGTTGAGGAGGGGCTTCCCCATAGTCCAGTACATTTCTCTTCAGATCCATTGGAGTAATTCCCCTATTGTATGGCCAATGATTCTCGCTCCCTGGGTTCATCTCCGAGGTCCTCAGGCTTTTGGCCAGCAAGGCCCCGTCTGGCGAGGTCGAGGAAACCACCCGACCTCTCTTCTTTTCCATCCCCACAATATTAATTTCAATTTCGTCTAAGGCCCTCCGCCCATCCTGCACCTAAGGCCGCGCGCACAAGGGCGCTGCCGGGTGGCGTTCTTGTTCAAATGTCCCGGGGAGGGGGTGCGGCTGGCGCTCCCTCTTGAGTCGCTCAGGTGCAGGGACGTAACTCCCAATCAGCTCAGCCCCGTCACCACGCCTCCTCTAGTAGTTTACCACCACTCACTAGCCTCTTGTTCGCGGGGGAATCTCCCGCTGGTTGCTGCCACCACCTGAAGCACAGCTTGAGACTATTCCCTTAGGCTTGCAAAAAATTACCCACTCGTGTGTGTTAATATGGTGGCCTCATTGCAGAGCATCCCTTATATTCTCATGCAATCATTATCATTGTCCTCGGAATATGAAGTGAGCAGCCTTCCTTGAAATGCTTGGCTTAACACTATTCCATTACAACAGTTCACCGAGGAGGCTAAGCAGATACACATACACCACTCCAAAACTCCCTCCACTCCTGTCCATGTATTAACAATGACGGACAGACATACAGACAGATCTGCTATACTCTGTGTGTGTGTGTGTGTGTGTGTGTGTATACGCGCGCACGCATATATATATATGTAATCTATTCTATATCGATAATCTAATCTAGATAGATATAAGAACATAATAGATAGATTAGATTATCGATACAGAATAGATAAGATATAGATAGATTAGACAGTAGGTAAACCCCGTAGTTTTGCTTTTACCTTCCCGTGTCTGTCTCCCTCTGTCCATATTATATAGAAAATATTAGATATAGATATTAGTTGTATATATAGATTAGATATTATATAGATATTTAGGTACTAGACTGCTTTATTATATATATTAGGATTATAGGATAGGAATTTATTTACACATACTAAGTTAGGTTTAGGTTACATTCTGTATATATCATATACAGAAAAATATGCATTCAATAATATATATTACTTAGTATATATGCTAACTACAATGAAAACAATACCAAAAACAAAATCTTCGTAGGGAATCAATATCGATATTGATAATGACACCAATAATGAAAAAAGACACTTTGCTAATAATGAAAATAGATTTTTAATAAGGATAATAAAAAGTGACATGGTGCCTGGTGCACACCCCTACTGCTTCCACCATGACACTAAGTGCAGTGTTAAAGTTGTGGTGAATGTGAGCAATTTTCTCTGCAAATTAATCAATAAACATTTGAGCACTGTGAGCACTGGAAGAATCCAGTTCCAGGTGGAGAGACAGTTAGGACCGACCAGCCCCTTCACCACCTGGAAAAGCTCAGCCAGACTTTGCAGACACTATGATGGCAGTAAAGAAACCCTTTGCTACCCACACAGGCCCAGTATATGCTCTTAAACTAGTTCTATGTCACAATCTGTTATCTTTAGTACGAGTACGAAACCACAATCTCTCTGACTGCCTCCCATCCTGCTTCATCCACCGCAGGTCCTCCATGAAGCACCGGGTCCTGCACTGTTGATGCTTGGGAAGCGTATGCTTGGCAGCTGTTCTGTCTATGACCTCAGTCAGCAAGATGTTCCATAAAGCCACAAGGTCATTGAGAGAACACTCATCGAGTTCTGAGAGTAACTCCCTGAGAGCATTCCAGAACCTGTCCAGTTCCATAAGTCTCCGGGAGCGAACCAACCAAATAGGTTCCACACACTGTCCAGGGCAGACATGTGCCGAGAGACAGGCAAGTTCCCTAAGACTATTAGCCTTGGGGATTGCAAGATCACCTCCAACATCAGCTCCTCTAGAGCATGTAGACATGCTGCCGCACAGGTGGGTGCATGATACACTAACAGCAGCCCCAATCTGTCTCCAGCCAAGATGAAGACTCTCTATACAGGATGGAGTCTGCATCGGATACCTCCTATCCCCCTAAAAGCAACAGCTACACTGCCCCCTCATCCCTCCAACTGCAGTTGATGCTGAACGGAATACCCGGCTGGAGCAAGACCAGCCAAAACTGGCCCCAACTCAGTGTCCAGCCAGGTCTCCATGATGCAAATGATGTCAACGTCCTGGTCCAGGATTAACACCCGGACCATAGATGACTGACCCCAAATTCAACAGCATCACAACAGGGTCAGAATCTCCCATAACTTGAGCACCTCTTCATCTGCCTAAGGGGGACAGGTACCAAGTATCTCCTGCCTCAAAGCTCAAAAAAGTGACCATAGTTCCCCATGCCTGTTACCACCCCAATGGCTACACACATACACACACACACCACGGCCCCTGGATCCCCCTCCTCCCAGCTATCTTGTCAGATTGGTGAGGGAAATCCAGCCCCCCCCCTCACAGGAGGGTATCTCATCTCCCTCCCTAAGGTGCAGCCCCCCCTCACTGAACAGAGCTTCCCCACCCACTCTAACCCAGACTCTCCCTCCCCCTCATCTCACCAGGGGGACAGACCCCTCCCTCATAACCTTCCCTCATTAAAACAAACCCATCCTCCCTCCCCTCAACAAAACCTCCCCTCCAAATTCGGGATACCTCCAGTACTGGCCAAACCTTTAAATTTACCTGTTGAAGACTTATTTATTCCCCATCTCTTTGAGAAATGCTGCCCTGCTATTGGAGCCAGGGTTTTCTGCCCCTGCTGTGGCCAAGGGAAGAGTAGAGATAAGGCTGAACTGAGAATTGTTCAGATTCTCACGAGATTCTTGAAAAAAAACCAAGGAACATTACTGAGATCTTGACAAGATCTTGCTAATATTCCGAGAACTCATAAGAATCCTGAGTAATGTTTTAAAATGCTCTGTGTATGTGCAAAATGGTCAGTGTAGCTGATCTGCACATGTGCAGTCCTTTTAAAAAATGGCACTGAGGAGACGGCCACTTCAATAAAAAACAAAAAACAGATTAAAATAATATGTGCATGCGCAAGCTCACAGTGTCGTTTTGGAAAATGCCTCAGCATCATTTTGGAAAAGGGCAGCTGGTCTGCACATGTGTGGCGCCATTTGTGCATGCTCAGGCTGACTGTCTTTTTCCAAAATTGAGCCAATGGGAAAAGGGCTGCCCAGGAGCAGAATGGTCCATTTGTGAATGTGCAGTATTATTTTAATTTGTTTTTGTTGTTCACTGAGACAGCCGCCTCTTCAGTGAACTTGCCTCCTTGCTTGCCCCCACAAAGAAGCAAAGAGGGCAGAGAGGAGTCCTGGAGCCACCCTGGAGGAGACTCAGAGAGAGGCATACAGATGAGTAACTTTTAAAAAAAAAATTAAAAAAATAAAAAAAAAAAAAGCACGGGAGAGGGGGAAATACTTTCTTTTCTTGGCAAGAATCAGGGCAATTCTCAGCTCATTCTCATTTACAAGAATGAGCTGAGAACCCTGATTCCTGCTGAGTAAGTGAGAATCCATGAAGTGAGATTCCACCCTAGGTAGAAAGGGTGAGGTGAAGAGATGGGTGGCATTTTTTTCCCTGTGGTAAGGGGAGGTTCCCGTGAGAGGTGAGAGCTGTCCTGAAAATATAAATCCCTGCCCAGCTAGATTGCATTGTCAGTACTGGGTGTGGAAGAAGATTAGAGCTCTTACCCAAACATCATCTTAAACCACTCGTTGAAAGCTTAAACTTGTCACCACTTCATGGGGCTAATGACGGATTCTCTTTTTCCTGTGCTGCAATTGGCCATTATGGCTGGATTTTGTGCCTTTACTGACTGCTGTGTCTATCACCCCATAGTTACTGTTTGACCAGCATCATGGTGCATATAAGCTCTGAGTTGATATCTTACATAATATTATTGGGGTTTTTTGTAGCATGCAGGAGGTTGGTTGGTTCAACATTTAGAGCTGTAGAAAGATTCATCAGAACAAGTAGAATTGGAATGTGGAAACATCTCCTATAAGTTGTGGAAAAGGATGAGGGTAGCCCACCGGACCAAGGTGACTTAAGGTATCTCCTTTTAAGAGAGGTTGAGGGATGGGATCACTTGCCTGACTAAATAATCACTGGCTAGTATTATTCCCCTACCTTCTCCTGGCCATATGGTGACCAGGTGTGGACTAGTGGGTGGACCAAGGAATGATCCAAGAGTTGTTTGACTTCCCCAATATAAGAACTAAAGCAGACTGTTGGTCTGGACAAATAATAAATTTGGCTTTGGAGACTCAAAATTAGTGCTGAAAAAACTGAAGACTAATATCTATTATTACTGTTGTAAAATAAGGGCTTGCTGCCCCTGGTTAAATTCAAGTCTTGTATCCTGCTTTTTTTTTTCTTTTTTTTTTCTTTTTTTAAACCTGTAGTGGAGCAATGCAACTCAAACTCTGAATTCAAATATTCTAAAAAATGTACATACCTTCCCACTGAAGCTTATCAGTGTACTCCCATGATTAACATTAGTCACATGATTAGGTGACTTGGTGAACTGGGACCAAAAACACCAATAATCAAATACTAATTTCTCTTCAGTGGTTTCTACTCATGTAAAGGAATTCAGAATTTGGCCTTATGCCGCAATTACAATGCACATTAGGATCTTCAAAGGAGAAGAATGCTCTCAGTTGTTAAAAAGCCAAAGAATGGAATGCAAGTGAATACAAAACACAAAACCACGTACCTTGGGGACCGTCTTGCCTTCCGCCCCTCAGGGCAATCCCTGCGGTCTGCAGGAGGCGCCTTCCTGGATGTCCCCCATGTTAAACGGGAGGCCACAATGGAGAGGGCATTCTTGGTGGACAGTCCGTGACTCTGGAACTTTCTCCCGGAGGAAGCTCGCTTGGCCCCGGTTCTGATGGCTTTTCGCCGAGCCTGCAAGATCTGGCTGTTTGCCCAGGCCTTCAGGGGGGGGGGGGTGGGGATTTTGGGGTTGGAGGTGGGGGGGTTAATTATATACATTTGATGATGTTTTTATGTGTTTTTTATTGTTTTATTTGTTGTAAGCCACCCCGGGATGCCGTAGGCATGGGGGTGGCGACCAATAAATATCAATAAATAACTAAATAAATAAATATAAATAATAAAACCCTTACAAAATATTTTTAAAAGGTTTCAGTCATAGATAAATAAAAGAGACATTTAATTCTAAGTTTTCACACTACAGCAGTATTAATATGCCCAATAGTTCATATTACATGTTATATATTAAAAACACAGATGCATTCAGTCTCACCTAGAATTAGAAGCTTTAACTGTTGTATTCCTCAACAATTTAAAGTTTAGATTCCCAGCCGTAATATATTAGTATAGCCGTAATATATTAGCATTTAGTAAATCTTTTGTTGGGAAAAAAAATTGAGGTTAACATTTTTAAGCATGGATCCATAAATCTATTTAAATCTCTATAAATAAGTCTATATTTAGACATCTAAATTATAAACTTAATGTTGAAAGGTACTGAACACACATGGCTCCCATTGAAGCTCTCAGTCAACATTTGCTATCTGGAATACAGTTGGGAGTTGTCGGCCAACAAGTTTGAAAACACTTCCCAGAATATTTACATCTTTTGCTTAGCTATCATCATGTTTCCAGAAAGCCAACAAGGGCCAAACTGTACACAAGAAGGGATTTTGAGACTCTCAAAATATTAGGAGAAAATAGTTTTTTCAATGTTTAAGAATTTTTACTAAGCATTAGCTCCACAGGTTTTGGAATAATAAAAGAACAGATATAATAGGATCCTATTTATCCAAATACCATTAACAATACTGGATCCATTTTTATTTCCTTGGATATAAGGAGCCAAATCTTGACACAACGGGAATGTAAAATATGGAAATGCAAAGGACACAAGTAGAGCTGGAAAAGGTACACATCAGAAAGGTATACTGTCAAAATTGCAGTACCCTAATACTTTCAGATGGATAGGGTACTGAACAGTATCCATTTAGTGTCCAACAAATTACCCAATTTACCATTATCAAGTTATTGGTTTCCCATTATCAAGTTATCCTTATTTCATTTTGTGCCATTTTGACAATTACCAATTTACCTTTTTCCTGTCCATTACTATTAGTCTATTGATCAATCCATGTTACAAAGACACTAAAGCAGTAACACAGGAAGTCGGTCTGGGTCAGTAAAACAGAAACTTTGTAATCACAATACCCAATATTTCAGGCAGTTCAGACTTGGGTATTTCGGTACCAATCAGGAACCTGATAGTCTAACCCAAAATGTCAGGAATTATCTGTGGGTTAAAACAATTTCAATTTTTTGTTAGCTTTAGGCAGGAGTACCATAACTTATGATCTGCATATGTTATGGTCTTACTTGACCTTTACATTTTATGTACTATTACTACTTCAGGACGCAGCCCAAGGCTATCTAGCCTGTGTAATGTAGGGCACCAGTACCTCCGGTTGTGTGCACTAGTGCCTCTGACCGCAAGTTCGAGGGATAAGAGAAGAATGAAACATGTATACTTAGAAACTCAGGGCCAAATTCTAAACTTACATGCATGGTTGCACATGTTGTGTGGGATGTGCACACATATTTCATGTATGCCACATTCTCTATACAAGATTGCTCATGGGTCATGCATATACCATTTTGCTATCAGTAACTACTGTGATGAGTTCCATAGAAATACCTTTATAGAACAGTATAAATTAGACCTGCTTATGAAATAATTTTTTTTAAACTCAGGAATGCTAAAGAAAACAATGGTACATTTTTCAGTTTTTAAAAAAAAAAAATAGGTTGCAGAGTTAACTTTCTCCAGATATGGCAAAGTAAAACATTCATTTTCTTCATTTAACTCCTGGTTTTAAAGCCTTACCAACACCCACTGGTGTTAATGGACAAAATTCCCATTGACCTACATCTGAGACACTATATGTGAGCCTAAGCACTTTACACTATGATAACATTGAAGCTGTTTACTGGCCTAAATTTATAATAAAACCAGAGCTCTTGTCTTTTAAGATACAATTTAACTTTTAGTTTTCACACAAACCTAATCCCACGGGACATCTCATGTAAAAGATTTTCAGCGTGAAAATGTTTACCCATTCCAATTTGTTGATAAACTATTATCCTTATTTAGGAATTATTTTGTCATCAGCATGGAAGAATGTTTTGGGGTGACATACTTTTTTCTTCAGAATTCTGAGTCTTCAACATTTGAGGGCACATGCTCAGTAATTAGAAAAAGTTCCTGTCCTCTTCTTCTGTCTCCCTAACCCTTTCTTTCACAAGATTGGTCTCTGTGCTATGAGTAAATTTTAACTCAGATAAACAGAGGGTCAGTCTTTGACAGAGGTATAAATCCACTGGAGGTTACTAGCTCATAAAAACATAAGTGTTGAAGTGTTCATTTCTCTGTTGGTTATATCACCAAGTGACGTGTTTTTCCTGTTTTACTCATTTTATTTTAAGTTTCTTCAGATAGGACCATGTTAAATGATTTCTGAAGAAGAAATGAACAGTAAAAGTATTTGCAGCCTTCACATACAATATATTACTTGTGTGTACACTATAATGACCCAGCTAGTGTTCTAATAATTTTTGGCAGAGGAAAAGTCAAAACTAGACAAGTTGACATAATGCTAAATTTAACAACAGAATATAAAGTTGTCCAGTTAAACCTTAATATGTTCTTAGAATTATATTTATTACTGGAATAATGAGAGCTTATAAAAACAGGTTTGGGGGAACATATAACTAAAAATCGGAAGCTACGGGTAAATTAGATGTTGAGATCAAAAACATATTCCCCATTGCCAACGCACACACACACACCGTGGAAGAAGATGAGGACACAGTTTGTGGGATAGAACGTCCGCACTCTTATTGGTTAAACTACATCCAAAATGGGGAAGGGGTAGTCATTATTAATTTATTATTATTATTATTATTATTATTACTTAACCATTTGTAACAACCAGGAGGCCCCTATCCAAGATGGGTGACTGTCCCTTGTCACCAGTCTAACTGGTCTGGGCATCTCAAGTTAAGCCCGAGTGGAACCTTCCTTTGTCCTAACTTCCCAATGTTAACTTACCCCCTGCCGCGATCCTGGGTTTCCCCGGGCCAGGCGGGTTGTTCGCACCTAGGTTCCTTTTCAGGGGTGAAACAAGGTTGAGTACACTGTTACCCCCTGCTTGGCACCTTGTCCAACCAGTGGGTTCAGCCGTTTGCCTCTTGCCCCTGGGATGTCCATACAGTGGGCCATGCTGTGCAGATATGTATGGCCTTACCCATCTCTTAAGGAGATGTTTCTGTTCCGCCTATGTATCTAAACTGTGAACCTTTCAGAACACCCCTAGCTCATCCCTTGGGGTCTGCGAGGGCCACCTGTTGAGAACTCGATCCATGCCCATCCTGGATGATGAAAGCCTCCAGGGAGACATTGGGGATGGTGCTGGCGAGGGTAGTGAATGCGTCCTTGCAGCAGGGGAGGTTGTCGCCCAGCCTCAAGGAGGATGTGGTGCGCCCCCTGCTGAAGAAACCATCTTTGGACGTGGATGTGCTCACCAGTTACTGACCTGTCCCACCTTCCCTTTTTAGGGAAGGTTATTGAGCGGGTGGTGGCACTCCAGCTCCAGGTGCATCTGGATAGCATTGGTTTCCTGGACCTGTTTCAATCTGGGTTCTGCCCCGGCTATGGCACTGAGATGGCGTTGGTGGACTTGATCGACGACCTCCACCGGGAGATGGATAGAGGATGTTTAACATTTCTCATCCTGCTAGATCTCTCGGCCACTTTTGATACCGTGGACCGTGGGCTGCTGTTGAGATGACTGCGTGACCTGGGGGGGGTCTGGCTGGGACTGTTATTTAATGGTTCCGTTCATTCCTCTCGGGGAGAAGCCAGCGGGTGGTGCTGGGGGAGGAGACATCTTGCCCCCACGCTTTATCATGCGGCGTTCCGCAGGGTTCTATTCTGTCTCCATTATTATTTAATGTATATATGCAGCCCTTGGGTGAGATCGTGAGAGGGTTCGGGGTGCGATGTCACCAATATGCTGATGATACTCAGCTGTACCTCTCTTTTTCAACTGACCCAGACCCTGCTGTCTGGCTGCTATCCCAGTGTTTGGAGGCCATGGCGGAATGGATGTGGCAGAGCAGACTGAAGCTCAACCCCAAAAATATGGAGGTGATGTTGGTGGGGAGAGTGAGGGAGGTAGTGGCCCCCCTGACTGTGGGGGTTCGCCCTCCTATAGCTCAGCAGGTCTGGAGTCTGGGGGTGATATTGAATGTGGATCTCCACCTGGAGCAGCAGGTAGAGGCAGTCGCGAAGGCTGCTTTCCGCCCGTTGCCTCTGGTGTGGAGGCTGCGTCCGTTCATCTCCGGCCCGGACCTGGCCTCCCTCATCCATGCCTACATCACCTCGAGGCTGGACTACTTCAACGCGCTCTACGTGGGGCTTCCGTTGTTCCTGGTTTGGAGGCTGCAGCTAGTGCAGGATGTGGCGGCCCATTTCCTTTTGGGGACGGGTTGTCGGAAGCACATTACACCTGTGCTCTGGACCTTGCACTGGTTGCCAATAATGTGTTTAGCTAGGTTCAAGGTCTTGGTGTTGAACTACAAGGCCCTTCATGGTCTGGGCCCCTCGTACCTCATGGACCGCCTCGCCCTCCGCGCCCCAGAGCGGCTCCTTCGGTCTGCCGGGGTGCCTTCCTGGAGGTCCCCCATGTTAAGTGGGGGGCCACAATGGAAAGGGCATTCTCGGTGGCCAGACCGCGCCTCCGGAACTGCCTTCCGGAGGAAGGTCACCTGGCCCCAATCTGTTGACATTCCGGCAAAGTTGTAAAACCTGGCTGTTTGCCCAGGCCTTTGGGGAGGGGGAGAGGGGGGTTAGGGTTTTTTTTATCTCCCCAACCTATTTATTGTTTTAATATTTTTCCCGGCCCCTGTTTTAATACCTGAATTGTATTTTTGTTGCATTTAAAATTGTTTTATATATATTTTCCATGTATTTTTTTTATTGTTGGAAGCCGCCCTGAGCTGTTCTCACGAGGGGAGGGATAAAAATCTAGAAAATAAATAAATAACTAAATCCCACAGCCACCAGAACCACCAGCTTCACTTGGCTGTATCACCACCATTGCTCTGCGCTTACCTACCATCTCGGCTAACTTGGCTTTTATGACCCCAAGGAACAAATGACTTCCCTCGTTGGACAGATGAACCCCGTCTGTCCAGAATAATTCATCCTTATCATGACAAATGTCTTTGTGCTAGAGATGTGTGAACAGAGCCAAGTTCGGAAATTCGGTTTGGTTCGGTTCGAAAATCAAATTCGTTTCGAAAGTTCGGTTTGGTCGACCGAACTATTTGAGTTTGGTCAAATTCTGAACTTCCGAACCGAGTTTGTACATTCAAAACCGGGGGTTTTGGTCTTCCAAACTGGTTTGGATTCAACCAAACAGTTCAGTCAAATTCGAGTCCTGTTCGAAAGTTCAGTTCAGTCAACCGAACTATTTGAGTTCGGTCCAAACTCTGAACTTCCGAACCACGTTCGCACATCCCTACTTTGTGCGCGATAGTCTTCCACCCCCCGTGCAATCAGCCATTGCCCTATTTCTTTGTTGGCTGAAACCCTTCACTGCAACATGTCAGACCATGCTACCATACTCCCCGGGAAGCGCTCCTCTACCAGTTTGAGGTCTGACTTTTCCCTTTTTGTCAACCAGATCCCCGTTGTCTTAGGCAGATTCTTCTCGCCCAGGTGTACAACTATGATTCCCAGGAATGGATCTATGTTTTTTTGCAACAAACAATACTGGGAGCAGTTTCTCCCAGAGCATGCCACACTTACCCAACCATATTATTTACACCCAGTCACTGAGGCCCAGCTTGGTGCCCCACTCACTGTGTGTGGCCATCTTTGCTTCCCACTGAATGATGCTGTGGCCAATGATCCAAACTACCATCCTGGCCTGCGGTATTGCAGCATCTGCAAGAGAAGACAAGGTTGTATGGTCGTGATTCACTGGACCAGGTGACAGCCTGTGCCGCAGTGCACTGTCCAGCCCACCAAATCTCCATATCCCTCACGTATGTCTGGAAAGCTCGGGATCACCATCTCCAAGTTTGCTGTATCTGCTGGCTGGACAGCCCCATACCTGCCGCAGTGGATGCAGTCCCAATCCTAAATGAATGCGCACTGTACTGGAAGGGGTCGAGGCCCAGCTCCCTCATGCACATGCTGAGCACCACCCCGAACTCGTATCGAGTAAGGAATTTCCCATTCTTGTACTGAAATAATGGGCCTGGGCCCAGAGGGTGCTGTCTTAAGTACACCCCCATAGCCCAAATTGGACATATTATGGCATAGGCAGAGGGATACAGTTTGATCATCTGGCCTCTACCTCTCTGATCAGTCTTTGACCATCGTAAGTGGAGAGTAAGAGCACCGCCTTCCCACCCCACGTCCTGAATTTGGAGAGCCCTCACTGACATGTCGGTTCTCAAATTCTGGACCAGTTCACCTATATGGAATGCACCGAATAGGGCAACCCGGAATGCTGTTGCAAAACGCTGTATTTCGCGGCTAGAGAAACAGACTCTAGACAATATACCTATTTGTTGAGTCAACACCTGGGGGGTAATGGGGGCTCTGATGTCCTCCACTGGGGACAGATCCCTGGACCATCTTTCTCACATCCGGCTCATAAAGAAACCGTTGTCCGCGCAGGAGTGACCTGCAGCTTGGCTAGCAAAGGTGATGGCCGATACATTTCTGTAAATGGTTTCCGGTGCCAGGCCTTTGCTATGAAGGGATAAGGCGAACTGAAGCACTTGGATTTCAGGGATGGGTAAACCTAGAGGCCAGCTGTTCTGGAACCTGAAATCCTGAAACTCGCAGAATGCCTTTTCATATGCCCTCCTGGTTCTGGGGGCTAGGTAACCTTGGATTGCCTGAAATACGTCTAATATATCTAAGGTTCCACATGTTGCTCAAGAATGGGTCTGGATCTTCCCTGGCTTCTGGGGCAAGCAGGCAAAATTGTTCTGTCTGGAATCGAGAAAGGGCATCAGCTATGCCATTGTTAATGCTGGTACATGCTTGGCCATAAACATTATGTTCATTCTTAAGCACCTGAGGAAAAAAACCAGGACAGGGA
This sequence comes from Sphenodon punctatus, assembly GCA_003113815.1. Classification (NCBI taxonomy): domain Eukaryota; kingdom Metazoa; phylum Chordata; class Lepidosauria; order Sphenodontia; family Sphenodontidae; genus Sphenodon; species Sphenodon punctatus. The sequence goes on from QEPC01003529.1 coordinate 255,551, forward strand.
TCATCACCCTTTTTGACCTGGATGACAACTTGTTGATAACATGGATGACTGCCATGTTATCGCACCAGAGCAGGACTCATTCCCCCACAATCTCACAGCCACTACTATGGGGAAGAATTCCAAAAAGGTCAAATCCCGGGTTATCCCTGCCTCCTCCCATTCTGCCGGCCATGGGGTTGCACACCATTGTCCCCTAAAGTAGACCCCAAAACCATGCCCACCTGCTGCATTGGAGTTTATCTGCAGCTCGGATTCTAGCAGAAGCCGTTGCTGCCAGAAACTGACCCCGTTGTAGTCTTGCAAAAAGACATCCCAGATAGCCAATCCTCCTGCATCTCCTTCGTCACCCTGATGTGGTGATGCGGGGTACGGTCACTTCCTATGTGTGCATACAGGCAGGACATAAAAGCTCTCCCTGGGGCAATGATTCAATAGTTCAGGCTACCCGTGAGTGACTGCAGCTGCCTGACTGTTACTTTAGGCATTACCTGGAAAGCTGCTACTGCGCTCCAGAGCACCTGCAGCTTGCTTGGGCAACTGCGAGAGGGAATGAGCTGTGTCCTGTTCTATGCCTAAATAGGTCAATTTGCTTAACAGGCCTTCTGTTTTTTCTGGCGCCAAGGGGACACCTAGCTCCCTGGTCACCTCCTGGAATGTGTGGTGCAGTTGCCCACACTCAGTAGTACCTGCCCTTCCTGTGAAGAGGAAATCATCCAAATAATGGGTGATCTGACTCCACCCAGTCAACCAGTGCATGACCCACTCGAGCACTGAGCTGAACTTCTCAAAGGCAGCACAGGAGATGAAACATCCCATGGGCATTGCCTTGTTGAAGTAGAATTTGCCCTGGAATTCCATTTCCAGCAGCTTAAAGTCATCGGGATGGACCGGCAGCAAGTGGAATGCAGATTTTATATCACACTTCACAAGAAGGGCCCCTACTCCGCAAGCCCGTGCCATTTTGACTGCTGAGTCAAATGATACGTCCCTAACTGAGCACAACTCCTGGGGTATTGCGTCATTCCCCAACTTGCCCCTTGGGTGAGAAAGGTGGTGAATAAGGTAAAACTCACCAGGCGCCTTCTTTGGGACGATCCCTAGGGGGGAGATTCTCAATGTGGGCATGGGAAGTGTGTCGAAGGGGCCCTGAATCCTCCCTTCCCTGACCTCTTTATCAATTTTATTCTGAACTAGCCGCTCATTCCCTCGCACTGATTTCAGGTTCTTGACCCCCAAGTGGTAGCGGGGGCCTAACATTGGGATCCTAAAACCTAACTGAAAACCTTCCATTTATGTAATTGGCAGTGACAGGGTCGGGGTAGTCATGAATGAGTACCCATAGGGCCTCATGCCATACTGGAGTTGGAGTCCTTCACCAAGGTGAGAGGGGTACTGGACTGGACTGGCAGGCCTTGCCTAGCACTATTTTGGCCCCCAGTTTTGGCCCTGTACTGCCTAAACTTGTTGCAGTTCGCTGCTGTGTGGGAGCCTGAACACTGGGTGCATATGTGTTAAACCAAAAGGGGAGCAAAAACATTAAACTCCGTTGTTGTAGTCCCAGCACGTTGGGCCACATGGGGGTGGGAGGGGGCTTCACTCTCGCACCTCTGAGCCCTCACCCTGCTGAGCGTGCCTGGCTCTGGTGAGGACATGACGGCTGCCTTATCAAGGGGCATAGCTGGTGCTGCTAATGCACTCCAGCCACAGGTCATGTGTATGCACGTCTCACCTCAAATTTGGGTTATTGGTGGCCCTACGACGGAATGTCTCATTGCAATGCAGCCAAGCTCTGGGGCTTCCTTTGTTGTATGCCCACTGGATGATGTCCAAGTACTTCACCAGCTCCACCCCCTGTTCTGGGAACCTATAAAAGGTCACTCCCATGTAAATAGTAAAGTCCTACTGGACTCTCTCCGCTCCCTAGACTTTTGCGGCTCTGTCCTTGACTGGTTCTCCACCTACCTCTCTGACCTCTCCTTTAATGTGTTCCTTCCCAATTCAAAATCCTCCTCCCTCCCCTTCTTGGTTGGGGTTCCCCAAGGATCTGTCCTGGGCCCACTCCTCTTCTCTATCTATACCCTATCCCTTGGCAAACTCATTGCCTCCCATGGCTTCCAATACCACCTTTATGCTGATGACACTCAACTCTATCTCTCCACCCCCTCTCTCTCCCTGTCTATCCAAGCTCGCCTCATCAACTGTCTCTCTGACATCTATGCCTCAATGTCCCAACATCAGCTCAAGCTCAACATGGCTAAGACTGAACTCCTTATCTTTCCTCCCTACCCTTCCTCTCTCTCTTCCCTGTCCATCCTTATTGATGGAATCACCATCCACCCCATTCCCCAAGCCCATAGCTTGGGCTTTGTCTGCGATACTCACCTTTCCTTTAAACCGTACATCAATTCTGTTGCCAAGTCCTGTCGCTGCGCCCTACACAACATTGTTTGGATTCACCCCTTTCGCTCCATCTCCTCTGCCAAAACCCTTGTTCACACCATGGTCATCTCTCGCCTTGACTACTGTAACCTCCTCCTTTCTGGTCTCCCCCACTCTCACCTTCCCCCCTTATCTCCATCCAAAATTCTGCTGCTAAGGTCATCCACTCTGCCCATCACTTTGGCCATGTGCAGCCTCTCCTCTCCTTGCTTCACTGGCTTCCCCTTCCCCAACACATCCTTCACAAACTCCTGGTGTTCAAGTACAAATCCCTTCACAACCTGGATCCCTCTTACCTCTCAGGACTAGTCTCCTTACACACTCCTGCATGCACCTCCTCTGCCTCCTCCCTCACTTTCCCTTGTCTCCCCTGCTCCCCTAACAACCTTCTTCCCTTCTCCCTTGCTGCCTCCCATGCCTGAAACTCCCTCCCTCCCCACATCCGCTTTTCCCCCTCCCTCCGCACCTTCAAATTCCTCCTTAAAACCCACCTCTTTCTTGCCGCCTTTCCTGACTCCTGCTAGAACTTTCCTTCAATATTTACTGTCTGCCCTCCCTGCAGATTCCTGCCTAACTGCAACCAAGCCAAGCACGTACACCTGAGACTTCGCATCCACTGAATGTTACTTATCCCGTGTCTCTCCCTATGTCCCCTCTCCTTGTGTCCCCCCCATGTCTATTAAATTGTAAGCCGTAGGCAGGGACCACATCTCTTATTATTCTGTAAAGCACCAGATACATAGTTGGTGCGATACAAATAAAATAAAATAAAATAAAATAAAATAAATAATAATAATAATAATAATAATAATTGCTCCAATTGCACTCGGCCTTTGGCCTCTTGAATTTCTCACGATATTTCCTATTCTCCCACTCATTTGGGCCAGGGATAGAGTCACTGAAAAGGAGCACAAAAATATCTATATACTCCCCACTCCATATCTTTCCCTGTGTCACCTGCAGCAAGTGCTCAACCAATGGGTAGGACACGTCGGCGTAACCCCCCACCAGAGGTCCTCCCATTTCTCGCTGCATCGAGCAGCACTGTTTGCACAGCATGGCTCAGAGCCCCACTCTTGCGTGGCTGCCCTTTGCCTCTGGTGTGGACAAGGTCTAGGTCTTTGCAATAAAAGGGGTGGCTTCCACCCCCCAACTCATCCCACCTACAACAAAGAGACAGGGAACCTCAAGGCCACCCTCAAGGCCACCCCCAGCCCAACTTGGTGGGGGTCTCTGGCAGGATCCACCTAGATGGCCCTGCTCCTTCTGGCTCGGGGTCCCAGTCCGACATGAAGTCCCCTGGGTGCTCACATTCCATTGTGTCCAGCTCTTATGGTGTTCCTCGGTAACTGCTGCTGCTTGTTGAGTGCTATTACCATCTCTGGGCTGACTCGAGACTGTCCATTAGGGCCTGCATTCCCTACCTCAGGGCGTCTATTTACGCCTGATGGCTGGGCGTAAATTACTCCCTGGGTCGACTGGGCTTGGGTTCCTCATCCCTGTAACAAGAAGGCAAGGCCCGGCAATGCCCTTGCCCCCAATGGGAGGCCCATTCCCTATTCGCTGGCCCAGGGGGAACCACACCATCGGGGTTTAGGTTGCCTCTCTCTGCCCCCTTAAGTTGAGCAGGTTAACCTGGTTTGAAACTCCCTTGGGAGCTTTCCAGCTCCTCGATCCAATTCTGATAGCCCACTAGCTGAGCCTGCAGGGCCTGTAGTATAGCTCCAGGACCAGTTCCTCCCTGAGGTTCGTGTTGAGGGGGTTGAGAGGCTGGCCAGGCCTTGGAAGTCTGCTTAGCTGGACCTCCCAGGCAGGGTCTTTCTCTTTTGGGGGGCCATCCTCACAGCCCCTAGGCTGGGCCCGAGGACACCACCGTGTGGAAGGGCAAAATCTGTGACCCGGGAGGCCACTCCCCATTGAGCCCCCAGCCTGCGAGGGCAGCACAGCCTCTGGACCGAGGGGGTGGGTGGGTTAGGACCACTGTGACCCCAACCCCCACTACAGAAGGGGGGGCACCCTTGTTAGGAACCTGTAGGGGAGACAACACTGGAGCATGTAGGGGAAGAAGGAGGAAGCCTAACTGACAAGGTAAACACCAAAAAACTCTCACACCAAGGGACAAAATCCCTATATGCTGAGCAGAGAAAGGGGAAAGAGTAATCAGTAATGGAACTAGGCCACCAAAATATTGCTAAATCAAATCTTTATGTATGAAAAATGTCAAATCTTACAAAAGCCAAATGTATATACACACTCAATTGTACACCCTCCCTGGGCAATGTTATACAATAACAATGAACAAAAAAGATACATAAAATATATTGAATAAAATACAAATGAACCCCATGGGGGTTATATAAAGTTTTTATTTAGCAATTTTTGGGTGGCCTAGTTCCATCATTGGTTGCTTTTTCCCCTTCCTTTGCTCAGGAGAATGAGGAAGCCCCTGAGACCCGGCGGTGCACAGCCATGAAATTAATGACAGGAGAAAGGAGAAATAGTGGCAAGCTGCTGCACTGCTTCTAAAACATGGGGGGGGAAGGGCGGGCCACAGACCCACTGTACAGTCACCACGTGATCAATAATCGGGGGGGGGGCAAGCCGGCATCTGACAGAGCCATGTGCCCCTGGCGTGAAGGAAGGCCACCCCTGGAGCCCACTGCACTGCACATCTTCCCCGCTCACCACCACGACCAAGAATGAGGCAGTGAGCAGAGAACCTAAAATGGCGCCCGGAGGTCCCGTAACTCGCGAGAGCTCCTGGCGCCTGACTCATTGCCAGGCAATGCCCCGCCCCCTCCAGTTTGCACGTAGATAGACGGACGCCCCCTGTCCGCTCGTCTCCCTCTGTGGAGGGAAGGAGGAGGTGGTAAACCCCCAGCCATGATGAGCGCGGAGGGTGATTCTCCAATCCATTTCCAAGAACACAGAAATTCTTGATCAGTTCAGGATTTTAAAGTGAATTCCCTTCCTCCCTTACACACCCAGTGTTTTGCACCATCAGATCCATTGGATTTTATAGCATTTAAATCCTCATTTACTTTACATTTCATATGAATCTTTTCATCTTCCAAAATTCACAAAACATACATTCACTTTTTATTTATTTATTTATTTTAGAAAAAACATAGCTTGAAAGGGAACATATCTGGGGAAAGGGGGAAATCGGCTGAATGCTTACACAGATTTTACTCTAGTCCCATACCACAGCAGATTTTTGATTCAGTACCAAAAATGCATTTTATACAGGAAGAAATGTTTGTGTGAAGATGGCTCTGCTCCAGCAAACCACTTAAGCACGTTCTTAACTTTAAGCATGTTAGAAGTTTTCCAGGAACAAGTAGAACTTTTTCATGTACTTATTAAAATGAAGCATATGATTGCAAGAGCTTTTGCTGGCTCTAAACAACTTTCCAAAAGAAAAACAAGAATGAATTACCTGTTTTTGAGTGTGGCAATAATGAATTCCATGGATGCTATGGAAATTAGCATATAGTAGGAGTATTGAATTGCAAGTTGGAATTAAGTGCTTGAAGTCTTCCTCAGAACTACTGTATGACTTTGGGCAAGACATTTCAAGTGCTTGCACCTCTTTCTATTCCTGTCCTTCGTCTGGCTTGGTTATGTTGACCATAAGCAATGCTGCCAATGAGAAAAACATGGTGAACATGGGTCCTTGACTGGAAACTATTGAACTACATTATCTTGTACAGTACCCACCAAAATGGAAGCTTGGGTTTCCTTAGGTCCCAGTGCTACCATCACGCAAACTATAATACACTACACTTTCAGTGAGGGAGTTATTACGACCCTTCCCCTACATTCCCTTCCTCCCTCATTACAGTATAAATATCCACCTTTACTAGAATTGAAATGAATATTCATGAATATGAACAAATCCATAGAATTTCTACTGCTTGGCCCAAAACCAACAAAATGGATAACAATGGCTGTTCAGTTCTATTTTGGATATTTTGAATAATTCAGTAATTCTGTTCTATTTAATTACTTTGATTACTTCATCTAGGCCCAATTAGGGCTATTTTGTATTACTGCACCAACCTCTGCCCCTACTTTACCAAACTTTGCTCATGATAAAATTAAGTTTGGTGGAATCTGGAGCTGAAAACTGCTGCCACTAATGAGCTGTTTGGTGGCAAAACATCTGCACTGCCAAACAGCTAACAGGTAGCAATATAGTAGCAGCATCCTCCCAACCACAACAGCCCCAACCTTTTTGGAGAAGCAGACAGGAATTGTGGCTGATGCTTCTGCATCCAGCCAGGGATGTGGTCCACATCACCCAATTTTGAGTGGCCCAATAAAGGACAGGCTCCCCCCCCACAAGCTAATAAGCTCCTCCCTAAAGTAAAAAACTTCACAACTTCACTTAGTTTTCTTGTCATCTCACCATCTCCCTATCATCCTTTCAAATGCTTTTCCAGACGGGAGCACTCTCTTCCGTATTTTAAAACTGCGGCTTGGGGAAAACCCATGCAAAGTGGGGATTAAACGCTGATCCATGAACTGGAAGTTGTCTGGGTGCCATTAGAAATAGCAGTGCCGGGCAGCTCCCGGATGTTTTGAGATGCATACTTGTAAAACCTTGGCTATTGGGGTCTTACCAGGTCTGTATCTCAAAACACCCAGGAGTCGCCTGATGCCATTGCTTCTAATGGTGCTCAGGTGACTTCCAGTTCATGGAGAAGCATCTAAACCCCACCACCACCACCACCACGCACACACACACACACACACACACACACACACACACACACACGTGTGGGTTTCTCAAAGCCATTGTTTTAAAATATGGGAGAAAGTGCTCCCATCTAAAAACGCTCCTGGAAGGTAACCAAAAAAAAGACTGTCACTCTGAAGTAGGGATTGTTGAAAGGCACAGAGTTTTGGCAAATTAACAGCAGTGCCAAGGTCTGGAAGAGGTGCTGAGGCTTTACTATAGCTAGCAAGAGTGAGCCCTGGCATAAATTAAGATCTGGATCAGGGGAGAAGAACTACGGACAGACCCCATTTTAATTGTATTGACTGGGTGAATGTCTCCTCAGGACGAGATGCAGAGATAAAATTTCTAGATGTCATAAATTGCTTCCTGGAGCAGCTCATCCTGGAACCAACAAGAGAAGGAGCCACTCTGGATCTAGTCCTAAGTGGAGTGCAGGATTTAGTGCGAGGGGAAACGATGCTGGAGCCATTGGGCAGGAGCGGTATGCATGTCATTTTCGGTATTAAAATAATGATAATGAAAACTGTCATTTTCATTGTCATTATTGCAATAAAGAAAATGGAAAAATAATAATGAAAATACAAATGAAAATTACATTTGTTTTTAAAATAAAGGGAATAAACTGAAAAATGCATTTCCGGCTATAATGTTTTTGTTTCTTATTCAATTCTAATTAAACTTGGGGAGATTGTACCCACAATGGAGGGCACTGTGTATACCCAATGTTGAAATGATTAGATAAAAGTAACCAATTTTAGAAGCAATTGCCCATTGTGATTTTAATAAAAGCTCCATACACATTAATTACTACAAATTCTTTATCTTCCATCCAATTTGCATGAAACCTGTGAATATTATGTCCCTCCACAAGCTTAACAAACCTGCCACTCTTCAGAAATATTGGATAAAGGGTACTGATGGTATAAGACAGTAACTTGAAAATACATTTCCAGATGTAACATTTGTATATTCCATCATATTTACAAGATATTTAGAAATAATGTATCACATACCTTTCCTGTCATCTCTGACAAACTACAGGACAATTTGATAAAGGGATCCAATTTTATAAGCAATTGATGTTGTCCCTGTGAAGACCATTATTCAGATAAATAGCAGCACGTGCAGTGCCAGTCAGAGGCAGGCACCTGGCATGGCAGGGGGAGAGAGACTGTAGGAGGGAGGATGTGGAGAAACCCAAAAGACTGACAGACACATTCACTGGCCAATTACTGCATGCTTCCAGCTTTACAGGACCAATCGGTAGTGGCTTTGAGGCAGGCATAGGTGGCAGCTCTCAGGTGGGCGTAGAAAGGACATAACTGGGACTTTGGGGATAGCATCCCAGCAATAAGGAGACATAGTTTACACATCCAGGCTGGCCAATTATCATCACAATCACACCCTGCAGCACTGTGACAGAGGACATGAGAGAATTTCTATTGATTTTTTCCTAAACAGATGCTTCTGATTTCCCAGTAACAAGTGGGGGAGAGAAGTTGGGATGGTGACAGCACAGAATGAGGATATTTGGTTGACATTTCTGGTGGCCAATTGGCATCACAAACCAATCTTATACCACAGTGACATGTAAGAGAATCCCTGGCATAGGCTCCTATTCTTCATATGTTGTGCAGGCATATAAAATGGGGACCTTTTATCACATCTTTCTGATATTGGCAGATATGATCATGAAAGTGAGATATACATGGCAGATGAAATTTTGTGTGGACAAGTGCAAAGTAATGCATATAGAGGAAAATAACCCGAACTATGAGTACACAATGTTGGGTACTAAGCTAGCAGTTACCACTCAGGAAAAGGATCTTGCAGTGATTGTGGAGAATACACTGAAATCCTCAGTGTATTGCAGCAGCAGTCAAAAAAGCAAACATAATGTTAGGAATTATTAATAAAGGGATAGAGAATAAAAATGAGGATGTCATAATGCCTCTATACAAATCAATGGTGCCACCACACCTGGAATATTGTGTGCAGTTCTGGTCACCCCATCTCAAAAAAGACATGGCTGAACTAGAAAAGGTTAAAAACTTGAAAATGCTAATAAAATAATAAAATAAAATAATAATAATAATAATAATAATAATAATACAGAGCAGGGCAATGAGAATGATAAAGGGTATGAAACGGCTTCCGTACAAAGAGAGGTTTTACAAGCTGGGTCTCTTCAGCTTAGAGAAGAGAAGACTGAGAGGACAGGGGATATGATAGAGTTTTATAAAATCGAGTGGTATGGAACAAGTAGATAGGGAACAGTTATTTACCCGCTCAAAAAGTACTAGAACTCGGGGACACTACATGAAACTAGCTGCCAGCAGATTTAACACAAATAAAAGGAAGTACGTTTTCACTCAATGCATAAGTAACTTATGGAATTTGTTGCCAGAGGCTATCGTCAGGGCCAGTAGTATAGCTGGGTTTAAAAAAGGGCTGGATAAGTTCTTGGAGAGTAGGTCCATTAATGGCTATTAACCAAGTAGCTTATGGGATAAACTTCTTACTGTCAGGAGCTGGAAGTAAACAACAGGGAATGGATTGCCCATTGTGACTGTTGGTTCTTCTCCCATGCAATCGCAATTGGTCAGTGTCAGAGGACAGGATGCGGGGCTTCATGGACCATTGGCCTGACTCAGTATGGCACTACTTATGTTCTTATGTTCTAATTCAGTGTCAGCCATCCTGTTCCCCCTCCTGCCTTCACTCCCACTGCCTAGCCCTCCCTGCCTCAGAGAGTGACTTGCCCACACCCTTTTGCTTCCTCCGCCAACCCCTTCCAACTCCTGCATCTTATGAACTTTCCTCAAAGGAGTGTGGCTAGTGTTGAAGCCTCAGCAACTCTTCCAGGACTATATCCCCTGCTGCACTGATTAGTGAAATAATAATAATGTTTCTATGTAGACTAGGGATGGGCGAACACTGTTGGGAAGTTCAGAGTTTTGCCCGAAATCGAACTGTTTGGATGACCGAACACGAACACGAATATGAACGCGAACAAACCGAACAATCCGAACACCGAACGGCGAAATGGCCGAACAGTTCGGTAAGTTCGGATCGCGTTCAGATGAGTTCGGGTGGCAAAAAAAGGTTCACTGGAAGGTCAAACATGACAGGGAGGTGTAGTTACTGAGGAGCAGATTTCCAGGCACCAGGGGTGGAGAGAGGCTTGAAAGAAATAAAACTAATTATCTGCCCCCCCTTCCCAACACCTTCTGAGCTAGTCACTGTTCCTGAACAGGAGGCGTTGAGTAGGATTTTTAGATTGCTTTAAGTTTCATTTCAGTTTTGTACTGAAATTAAACTTAAACCTTGAACTGAAACCTTGTGTTATGCATTTCACTGTACAGACTCACTGAGTATGTATGTATTTCACTACAGACTCCTCTTCTGTTTGTGATTCCCCCCCATCCCATATATATGGGATGTATATAT
>QEPC01003529.1:271677-297240 GCA_003113815.1 Sphenodon punctatus
ATGGAGCGGGCATTCTCGGTGGTAGGGCCGCGGCTGTGGAACTCCCTTCCGGAGGAAGCTCGCCTGGCCCCAAGCCTTTTGACTTTTCGGCGGAACTGTAAGACCTGGCTGTTTGCCCAGGCCTTTGGGAGGGAGGGGGGGGTGATTTTTAATCCCCCACCTGTATATTTATTTTTATACCACCAGCTTTATTGATATGTTTTATGATTGTATTTTAAATGTTTTTAAATGTTTTTTATTGTTGTTAACCGCCCCGAGCTGCTGTGCAGGATGGGGCGGTATAGAAATCTAATAAATGAATGAATGAATGAACATAGGAGCAGTAGCCCTAGCCCAGATTGAAGAGAAGGAGGTGCCCCATCCTGACTGCCCCTGGCATGGGATAACATGTGCCACTGCACCATCACTGATTGTCCAGGGGCAGCTCAGGAAATCCCAGCTGTGGAAGGTTCACCTTTAGGAACAACAACTGTTCCATCAACTTGGCCCCCAGTCTCAGGCGGTGCGGGGAGTAAATATCCCCCGCCACAGAGAACACCTGCTCAGTGGGGACACTGGTTGGTGGGCAGGACAATAATCCCCATGTGACTTTGGACAGGGCCAGCCACACATCAGTCTTGCCGGTCAAGTAGGCCAAGGGATCGCTGCTTGGATCGCTGCATGGCTCCTCATCCAAGTAGGTCTTGACTGCTGCTGAGGCGCTGTCATACTCCCTCTTGTAGCTGTCCCTGGCACCACCGCCCCCACTGCCCTCAGCCATGCTGTCTGCCCTTTTGTTATGGGTCCCATGCCCCTCAGAGTGGACTGCACAGAGGAGGAGCTGCTGGCAGTAGGGGTACTGCTGCTGCTGCTGATCCTGCTGCTGCTGCTTCTACCACTAGGCCTGGAGGCAGGGACAGACCCTGCTGACTGAAAGGGGTGACTTCTCCCCATCCCACCATCCCCAGGGATGTTCTGCTGCTGCTGACATGCACTCTAAAGAGCCCGCTCTGTCTTCCAGACCCTCCCCACAAGATCATCCTTCCAGAGGCCATAGAGGGATAATTTGCGTGCCAAATTTCCCTGAACCTGGGGTCCAGTATTGTTCCGAAAACATATTCCCCCCACAGCAGGAGCTCATCAAACCTCGCCTTCAGGCCTGTCTTGAGTTTCTGCACCAGCCCAACTTCCTCAGCCCCCAGCTTCTTGCCCCAAGGGCTGCAATCCTGCCCCTGCAGAATCTCCTCAAGACTCCGGTTAAGACTCTGGACCAGAGGGGTCACCTGGCTGATTGTGGCCATGGAGGAGCTGATGATCTCCATCACCTCCAGGAACAGTCACAGAATGAAGACCGTCTGGGAGAGGATCTACCATTCTGCCCCATCGAAGCCTGGAGAAGCCCTGCTGTCTGTGTCCAATTGCACCTGATGCAAGGCGACTTTCTGCTCCACAAGTCGCTCAAGCATCAGGAAGGTGGAATTCCACCTGGTGGAGACATCCTGTACCAGCTGGTGCACTGGGCGGCCTTGCTCTGCCTGCTTGGCCCTGAGGAGTTCGCTGTCGTTCAAGCTGTGATTAAAGAACCCAGCCAGCTTCCTCCACCACTGGATCAGGGATCTAAGGGTTCCTTCCACAATCCCCTTGTACCGAGCGTCCTTGACCACCAGGTGGAGTGTGTGCGGCACGAGGGATACTTGTAAAGTCCCCATTGCGGACTGCCTTGAGTATATTGGCTGCATTATCGGTCACCACACACCCCGGGGTGAACAGTGCACCTGGCATGACCCACTCCTCCACCACAGCGTTCAGGGCTGCCTCTATGTTTCTGACAGTGTGGGGGCAGTGCATGATTTCCGCCTGAAGTAGGGCCCACCTATACCCTGCTTCAGGACCCCTCATGCCACTGTCTAATGCCAACTCTGGGTCCTACCACCAGTGCGCCATCACCGCCAAGTACGCATGCTGTGCATTCCAGCTGGACCACAGGTCAGTGGTGAAATGGACAGTGGCACCCCCAGCCCCTGCCAGCTGCTCCTTCACCCGCTCCTTCAAAGCCCCGTACAGGGCTGGCACCACTGTACGACTCAGGGTGGTGCGGGACGACAGCTTGAACTGTGGGGCCAGGAACCCCATCAGCCGCTTAAACCTGGTGTCCCTGACAATGGAGAAGGGCTGGCCATCGACAGCGATCATCTCACCCAACAGGCACGTGGCTTTCTCTTGAAAGCCACGCCACCCTCCAGCTGCCGATGGCCTTGGCAGCTGCCCCCATCCCAGCTTCTCTATTGTGGACTGACACTGCTGGCGAGGTTGCTGCTCCTGCTGCTAGATGCAGCTGCTGGAGCAGGACGGTTGCCTGATGAAGGAGGTGGATGATTAGCCGCCTGGGTCAGGAACCTGTTACGGTCCACTTACCCTGCCTCCCTGCTTAGCAGTGCAGCACTGTGGCCCGATTTCAGGTGCCTCGACATGGCGGTTGTCCCCAGGTTGGTGACTACCTGCCCACGCTTCACCACCTTATTGCACAAAGTGCACTGCACCTCCCATGGATCATCTATCTGCATCTTAAATTGTTCCCAGACCCATGATTTTTTAGCCCCTCCTGCCTTCTGGCCTGCACCGGGTGACACACTCCTGGGAGGGGCAGGACATGGTGGCACTGGCGACACAGCTCATTGAGGGACAGCCATCACCTCAGCAGCACCAGATACAGAGACCTCGTCCACAGAAATCTCTGCATTGCTGTCCCCATCCCCAAACAAAGTGATGGAGGCTGCTGGACTCTCCATGATACTCCCACTCTGAGCAGCACTCTCCCCCCGCCCTCTATAGCTGCTGTTGTTGCTACACTCCCTTCTTCCATTGCTCAGGGATTGGGCCCTGCCTCTAGCAGCCGGGGTGAGATCAATCAGCCCTGGACTGCTTTGGGGGATTGCCTCTATAATTATGTGGGAGTCAGGGGACAATAGTGACCCCTCAGGAGCTTCAGGCACTGAGTTGCCTGCACCTACAGCCGAAGATGAGACAGTCTCAGCCGCCTGCAATACAGACATTACAGTGCCCTGCGTGGCATTGGAGGACACTGCCAGGAGGAGATGCCTCACCCCCTGGCCCCTAGTGCCACTGGAGTGCTGGGAGAGGAGGACCCATAATCAGGCCTGTGCAGCTTGGTGCGTGGTGATGGGCTGCTGCTTCTGCCTGCTGGCACTCTGCTGGCATGGGCCCTGCCAGCTCTGCCACACGCCTCATAGCCTGGTCGGCGGGTAGGACACTGGCCTCGCCCTCTCCTACCTCCCTTCTCCATTTCTCCCAACAAAAGAATGCACAAATATTTTATAAAAACAATTTTTTAATTTTTTTTTAAAAAAATGTTTATATATCTATATTACACTAAATCTAACTGCTATTAACTATCTAACTATTATAAAACTAATGGAACTAGAGAATGGAATATCTAACACCTAGTCCTACAAACACACTCTAAAACTGAATCACTGATCTCTATAAACTATAACTAAGCTAACTTAACTAACTAATAACTAACTCCAACCCAACCTACCTACTAGGGGTGGGAATTTCGGTTCCCCCGGTATCCGAAACTGCCGGTATTTTGCTGTACCAGCAGTTTCGGATTAACTTGGTAATCTGGGGTACCGGTACCAGTTCCCTGTGCCGGATTTTTTTACATTGCAGCCATTGAAATGAATGGCCACAATGTAAAAAAAAACAAAGAAAACCCTCACTCACTTTCCCTCCCCCATCCAGGCTGCGCGGGTAGAAAGGGGGACACCCTCCACCCACCCTGCCCAGCTTGGATTTTTTTTAAAAAATTAACCCAAAGTCCGGCTGCTAGTGAGGGCTCCAGGCCACCTGCACCAGCAGCAGCCAGGGTGATCCCTGAGGTGGGGGGTGGTTTAACACCCCTCCACCCCAGGGATTGCCCTACCCCCCCAGCCAGATCGGTTTACTTGTCTTCTGGGTTGCAGCGGCAGCATCATGGCGTGGGTCTGGGTGGCTTCATCACTAGTGGCAGCTGGCTTCCCTTCAGCGCTTCACTAGGCCTTCTGGAGAACTTCCGTGTTTCCCCGGAAGGCCTAGTGAAGCGCTGAAGGGAAGCCAGCTGCCACTAGTGATGAAGCCGCCTGGAGCCATGCCGTGATGCTGCCACCACCACCGCCACTGCCCTGAGGACAAGTAAAGCAATCTGTGTGGGGGGGTAGGGCGATCCCTGCAGTGGGGAGTGTTAAACCACCCCCCACCCCGGGGATCACCTAGTACCTGCTGGTATGGGCTCCAGGTTGCTTCCGCCAATGCGGTGGCGGCCCGGGGTCCACACTAGCAGCTGGACTTCAGGATAATTTTTTTTTAAAAAAATCCAGTCTGGGCAGGGTGGGTGGGGGGTGTCCCACCTTCCACCCACACAGCCTGGGAGGGGGAGGTATGTTGTTTTTTTAATTGATTTCAATGGGGGCAGTTCCCCATTGAAAATCAATGGAAAAAAAATGGTACCGGTATACCGGTTTTAATCCAGTAAACCTTTTTCAAAAAAACGGTAACTGGTAAAACTGGTAACCATTTTTTTGCCCCAAGTCCCACCCCTAACTACTATAATCTCTCTCTCTAAATATAAATATACAATATCACACAGGGATGGGGNNGGGGGGGGGGGAACACAGACAGCTCACAACAACACAGGGAGGGGTACAAAAACTGAAATAAAACCTAAATCAATCTAATCCTACTCTAATAAATCAAAAAACAGGGGAAGGGAATGAGGGATGGAATATGGAGGGAGAGGGAAAGGGAAAGAAATGGATTCAATGGAGGGTAAGGAGAGAGAGAACAGAGGGATGGGTAAAAAATAAAAATAACAGCTAAATCTATCTAATATAATCTAAAAAAATGAAAATATGAAGGTAAATGGGTTGGATGGGTGAAATAGGAGGAGGATGGTAATGGATTGAGGAGAACAAAACTGCTGGGAGAGGGAGCCTTCTGAAAAGCCTACTGTTCAAGAACAGTGACTAGCTCAGATGTTGTTGGGAAGGGGGGAGGCAATCAGTTTTGCTTCTTGCTGTGCTCGCCTCACCGCAAGCCCCATTGGCTCCATGCAGCCTTGTCCGTGGCCAATTGCAGACTGCGAAGACAGTGGTCTGAGGTGAAAAGCGATGGTGATTGGGCAGGCTGGCTGCTACTCCAAGCCTCTCCACCCCTGGTGCCTGGAAGTCTGCTCCTCAGCTGACTCCCCCTCTCTGTCACATTTTGCCGACCAGTGACATGTTTTTGCCACCCAAACTCAGCCGAACGCAATCCGAACTGTTCAGTCACTTCGACGTTCTGAACTAATTCGGTTCGGTCAGTTTGTGTTCATATTTGGGTTCAGGTTCAGTCGTCTGAACAGACCGAGTCCGATCCAAACTCCGAACTTCTGAACCACATTCGTCCATCCCTACTTTATATTGCTGAGCCACTCTAATGGCAACTACCTGGGCAGTGTGCTTACAAGCACAAGGGAGCTCTCGCTTCTCACAAGAAGCAAGACTTAGACATGTGGCACCATTGTTCCATTTTTATTTCTCAAGAGATTTTTAAAACCATCCTGACTGAATCTTAGGTGCCTTGGAAATATTGCGGCAATCATTATCCAATGAAATTTTAGGAGAGCAAAGACTTATTTAAAAAATATGCTTTGTCCTCTTGTAAGAACCCATTATCCTACTTGTCAACTTACTGTAAGTCTCTCACACTCACAAAAACTCCACTAAGTCTGATTTGCAAAAGGTAGTTGAAGAGTTCAGATAAGTATCTAAGCACACCTCGAACAAGATAGCTCTGATTCTTGTACAGTACATGAACAAATAAGAGACACATCCCTTTGGACTCCTGACAGAACTGTCATTGTTTACCATTAGCACTGTCATATTCATATGCTTTGTCATTCTATGCAGCAGGGCATTGGTTGGAACACTGCCGAATCCAGAGTTGCAGAACTGCCGTATTCTTGTGACTCTCAGAGGATATTGCAGATGGTATAATTCCTGATGAAAGTGTGCTCCCTAGTGTTACAGTGCTACAAAGACCAGCAAGCAGCAGTTAAAAAACTCTAATATCCAGGCACCTTTCCTCAGCAGTAACTACTGTTTGTAAGGGTTATTCTTTAGAATGTGTCAGGTAGTATTTTGGAATACCCTATTATTTCATTTCAGGAGCATTGCAACATCTCCATATTTATTTCCAGGAAAGTGAAAAAGCTATGTTGCTATTTACGATTTTGCAGCCACTTTCAATGTCTGTCATAACAAAGTCTCAGTCTTCACCAAGGCCCCAAAAATAGTTATATAGACATCTGCATATATTAGGAGCCCAATTTTCAGCTGAGCACTCCTGACCTTTGCTCAAAAATGCAAATCAGGCCCCCAAAATGTAGAAATTTTGCCCATAAGAATTGTACTTGTTTTGGGGTTGTTTTTTTGTTTGTTTTCTTTTTGGTTTTTTGTTTTCTTTTTTATTACCATCAGCTGTGGTAATACGAGTACGAGTACGCACACATACATGCAAAAGAACACTAGGCACCAGATTTTCAAAGGAGAAAAAATCCAAACCCTTCATTAACACTTCACAGAGAATTTGAAATACCCAGTGCCTTTTTTTCACTGCCTAGTCCCTTGCGCAGTCATTTACACCCAAGCAAAGTAAAATGATACTATATTGATTGTGTAGCATTTTACTCCTGCTTTGTACAGATGTAATGAGCAAGGCTGTGGAGAAATCAGAACTACTGTAATGTAGAGAAACAAGAGATTCTTCTCTTCACTGCATCAGTGAAAATCAAAAGTGACTCTTCTGATATCATGAAAAGAAAATTTCCAAGCGTCAATTTCCTATAGAAGATAGCAAAAGAACACTGAAAAGCAAAGATAATACTGTAAAGTTCTTGTACTACATGTAAGAATTATAACGTTGCAAAGCAAAACACAGAAAACAAAGGGACATGATCTGTATCTCTTTTGTATGCCAGAACTTCCAATAGCTTCAAACTGATATCAGTAGAAGTGTGGAATAAATAATCCATGCAAAATTTGACAGATGATTTATCGAACACAAATATTAAATAAACATCTCATGAGCATCTGGGAACATGATTTGACGACCAGTTTCTAGAACTGAAACGAACATTGACAGTGAAATGTTGTATCCAACAAATTCAGCCGCTTATAATTGTTTCCAACAAAACAGATATTAAGAATAAAGCATTTTAGTTTCTTTATGCATTTAAGAAAGCTGTTTTAGTTAAGTTACTTCAGTCTCTTTATTGCAGTATTTATAATTCCAGCACTTTGTTTCAGTAGGAATGTATCTGAAATGAAATATCCAAATTATTGGTGATGTGAATTTAGCTTCAATAATGAATATTTGGATAGTCAACAGGCTATTCAAATATGCAAATCATATTTCAAATATAAATTCTGATATTCGTTTCACCTCTATCAATTTTTCAGTTGTTTGAGTAAAATGATTTACCACTGGAATAAAAAGAGCGGTAATACAAGCCAGGACTTGGAAGACTGCCCTGAAATTTTTGAGCAGCTTCATAATGGGATAGATTTCAAAACTACATATCAAATTTGGTTGTTCAATTACTTCTATCAGAACCAATATTTAAACAAATAGTCCTATATACTGTAGAAAAGGCTATCAAAATCAGGCCCAACATTCATTCCATGAGTGAATAAAAGACTGAGATTGAGCTCCATGCGTTCTTCAATATAATATGGGGGAAAGAAATAACATGCACAAATGTATTTTAAGAGTTCTACTGATTTCTATTCTGTGGCATCGTAACCACTTGCTGGAGAAACTATGACAATATCACATATGATGGATAATATTATTTCATGTACAAAATATACAACAGAGCCAGGAGATATTTTAAAACACGAATTAGTCTTCAGGAAGACAAAAGTCGCAGAAAATACCTTTCACACAATAAACACAGACTCTTTCTATATTTTTAGTAGTTTTATACTAGGAATTTTCTGGTATTCTGGTTTAATAATAAAAAGCCAAGACAACTAAGAATGTACAGTTTTTTTCTTCACTTCTGGCAAAAAGCCAAAATGCAAAGTGTCTTTCATGTTTCTGAAAGGAATTAAGTTACTCCATAGGAAAACAATAAAAAAGTAATTGCGATTCTTTTTCTTTTGTAATAATGAAATGGCTACTACAAATTCATTCTAGCTTTCCCACAGTGTCTTCTGAAAATCCACTTTTTGGGTAGCTTGGAGACTTGAGAGCAGATTGTTTGTTAATGCAAATTAAACTAGGCTTGAGTCTGTTCCTGCTACATTTGATGGAAGTTGAGTCATGGAAACAGAAGTAAGAATAGCATGTTCAGATTCCACTTAAAGCAGACGTACATTTCCTTTATGAATAAAAAGTACAGGGAGAGTTGGGAACATAGCATCTTACACTACAGGATAGAAATACAAGACTTAAACTAGTCATCTTTTCACAAACCATCTTGGAAATATGGCATTTCAAGCATCCTTATGCTTTTCAGTTCATCAAATATGGCAGGGTGTTTTTCATTTGACTATATGATCACTGAATGTATTCTACATTGACATGAAACAACAAAAAATCCAGTGTTCGGTATAGGCACTTTAGGTTTTGAATGCATCAGTAGTTTGTTTACCTTTTAAACTACTTGCAAAGATCGATACAGTGTAATAATGTAGTACTAATTCTGCTTTTATTTAAAGGGACCATTTTAATGATTGGGTCAGGAAAAGAAAATGTATGTAACAAGTGACCTGAGATAATTCAACTAAAAACCCCCAACAAACCATATTCCAGATGTGTCTGGCTTTCGTTTGCTTATTGACAGTTTAGTGCATCTGCTGTAGGTATGTAAAAGAGGAGAGTTATACTTTAGTAAGCTGACATAGCCTATGGATTTATGTTCCTATTTGCTCTGTGAGGTTCATCATGTAGATACTTTGCCCAGAGTGCTGCCACGTTCAATTTTAAACAGTGCATTCATAGATCTTATGGGAAGAAGCTCAAATTTTATTTATTTAGTTAGTTAAATTTATGACTGCAGTCTGCTCTTTAAATAATGAAAAGACTTTCTTCTCTATATGATGCCATGGTACAAGTTGTACAATTTAATTTTGTTCTTCTCCCATACAAAGTTTGCATGAAGGTCCTTATCTTGCAATGAATTCCAGACTCAGGGTTAACCCTGCAAGCATGGATTTAATTACACGATCAAGACATAGAACCAAGTTCTTTCATTTTCTTTACTAGGGCTGCTACCTTTCCTAGGGAAGAAAACTGGATGGTGCTAATTTGCATGCACTGGTTTGTGTAAATTCATGCATATTTAAATGAATGTGTAAGTTGGATTGAGAAAAAAGACAAGGGATAGGAGAAGGTGCATGATAGATGTGGCTCAGTGTGGGGGCACAGGAGTAGTTACTAGGTGCAGAGGCATGGGGTAAAAGTGTAAATGGGCAGCCCCATAGGGATGGGTGAACGCGGTTCGGAAGTTCGGAGTTCAGACCAAACTCGACCAGTTCAGTCGACTGAACTGAACGTTCAAACCGAACTTGATTTTCAAACTGAACCAAATTTCCAAACTTGGTTCTGTTCATCCATCCCTATAAGTTAATATTCCATTTAGTTCAATGGGATTTGAATTTTCGAACTCTGTTCGGTAGTTCGGAGTTCGGACCGAACTCGAATAGTTCGGTCGACCCAACCGAACTTCCGAACCGAACTCGATTTCCAAACGGAACCGAATTTCTGAACTCAGTTCTGTTCGCCCATCCCTACAGCCCCATAGCTCACGTACAGAAGGGCTCCCTTGGGGCAAGGGACAAGGACTTACAAGAACTTAAGTTGCTGGATCTCCTAGATCATCTTCACCTTTTGCTTCTAGCTCTTGCGATGATGTGGCTTCATCTCCCTGCAACCCCCTTTGGAGCCGGCCAGAGTCATGCCGGCTCATATGAGACTTGTGGCTTCTCTTCTCTTGTTTCCCTTTGTGGAATATTGGGACCCAAGGCTGGGACAGCAATTCAGCAGAGCCAGGTAGCGCAACTGTTAACACAGGAATCAGCAGTTCCCCCCCTCCTAACTTATTGTCACTTTCTTCTCCACTATCACTGCAGCCAAAGCAGGAACATCCTGATCCTTTACTCAGGGGCAAACCCTGCATTGTAGTAACCCTAATCTTTACTAAGTAGGTTTTCTTTAGGGTTGAATTTTTGATTCAGTGCAAAAATAGGAGAAATCCTCTGCCACTTTAAAGTTTAATTAATTTATTTATTTATTTTTAACTTTTTAAACAATTAAACATAGAATGTGAAAGTAATCCAACAGACATGATATATGCTTTCAAGGACTGAGAAAATATATTACCCTCACTCATTGGTTTAAATAGAAAAAAGTGCTATATGCAGTAGCCGGAATGTGACTTTAAGTTAGCTGACAATTATTGTAAATAGTCTGCTCTAATTGAAGGTATATGTGCTTTCACGATAAGTGGCATGACGACTATATTATACATAATTATAGTAATTTTGAAATGTTTTGTATATATTTTAAAATTTATCTTATTAATTCTTTGGGTTACTGGATTCAGTGTCATTTTTTCTTATTAATGACATGGATAATTGTTTTAGATATCATTATTATGCAATTCTTGAACAAGTTATACAATGCATCTTGGACACAGACATCAAGTTCCTCATTATTCCAAAGCAAGTCTCACATAATTTTATATAATCTTCTCTGTACCATTAATTACACCCTCCTCTCTCCCTGCCCTCTACCTATAAAAACATTAATAATAATAACATGTACTGCACATGTTGTTGTTGTTTTTTATAGATCAGATAACATCCTATCAGATCAAGCACAGCTGGCCATGTTGGTTATGCTGGAGCTGGTCGTGCTGCTTACAGCAGTGTTTGATACGATTGACCATGGATTGCTGCTTTGGCAGCTGAGGGACACTGTCGGAGCTCCTGGCAAGAGGTTTCAGTCATGTCTAAAAGAGTCAGCTGGTGGCGATGGACAGTGATGCGTCATCCCCAAGAGACTTGAAACGTGGCGTTCTCCAAGGTTCTATTCTATCACCCATATTGTTCAACGTGTACATGCAATCCTTTGGGGATGTTCGATGTAATGACAAAACAGTAAGTTGATGATACACAACTGTATATCTCTTGCCCTGTGTAGACGCCTGGGGAAACTGAAGGCTGTCGGTAGTGGGAACTAAACCCTGCAGTTCTCTTTACTTTGATCTTGTTTCTTTCACAAGACCAAAACACTCAGAGACACTGAATTAATTTTATCATTCATTTTATTCAAAACACTGGCTACAAAAAAATACAATACCATGGCAAAGAAAGAAGAAAGGTACCTTAAAATGAATTACATATAAATGTAAAATATAGTAGCTACATATTATTTATTAATACAGAAGTCTTGTAGGATCTCAAGGGTTATCCTAATAGAAAACTATTGGTCTCTATTCCATGGAAAAAATATCAGCTTGCAAAATGGGGCAGACTCAGCAATTCTGCCAGGAAAGCCAATCTAAACAGATGATCAGCCACATTTTATAAAGGATTCTTATCAGAAATGTATACAAAATTATGTTTATAGTTCACATCCCAAGAATCTAAAAATAATCTCTTGAGCTTCTGCATTAACATATTGTCCATCCTCCAAATATCATATGTGAAGATATTCTGGGTTACAGTCTGTGTCCAGGAATTACCTCTCACCTACTTATGAAATAGAATAAAATATACGAGGACATCTGGTGGCTATTCTTAATAATTACGCTATCATCTTTTAAATTAAAATCATTCAATAGATTTAAAGACTAAAATAAAAGTCTGTACCTGTAAGCCCTACCATCATGGCTTCTGTCTTGAAGGAACTCTTGAGGGATAGAGCCAGCTGGATTCATTGGAGATAACTCATGCTCCATTCAGGGAAGACTGAGATGATGCTGGTGGGGAGGGGCAGCCAAAATAAGGATGCCGTTGCCTCACTCAGGCCCTGCATCTTGACGGGGGTTCAGCAAGATGATGCACTTACCGCATCTTGGGCAGCTTTACCCCACTCTGGACAGCCTTACCATGTGATGCAGTACATTGTGTGCCTGGCGGCCGCCAGATATTCATCCCACCATAGGACGGAATTGGCAGCTACATGCTGTGTCCTCAGAAAAAGGCAGAGGATGCAGCTCATAGCAGCCTTACCCAAAGTGGGGTAAGGCTGCCCAAGGTGTGGTAGCACACCACCGCTCATGTGCCCAGTCCCTGTCTGCCTTGCTGTGCGGCAAGGTCTGCTGTGGGTTTTTGAGTGGCAGGTACTAGTTCCAGTTCTGCGCAGCCACATCACAGCTGTGGGAGGAATAGTGGGCAGGCCGGGGGAGAGGGGTGGGATAGGGCCGGGTGCCCTTGACCCACCAGGGGGCATAGAGGGATGGCTGACAGCAGCCCACCCACCTGGCTGTCCCACAGGGGACAACCATCTGTCCTGCTCCCCACACTGGCGCTGAAGTGTGGCAGTAGCTAGCTATCGCCCACCCACAGGGCGCTTGGGGATCGACCCCACTGCTGCTCATGCTGAGGCACCCAGGGTCCAGGGCCAAGCAAAGAACTTGGATGAAATTTTTGACCTTGCTCTTTCCATAAAAACTTAGGTATTGGTCAGATTCATAGATTTTCTTTCAGCTACGCAATTTGAGTAAGGAAACACTTCTTTATCCCAGGCTGACCTTGCCACAGTGGGTGCAGCCACACAAGATGTTACCCCACTTTGGACAATGTTAACACATGATGCAGTGGTTCATATGTCTGGTGGCCATCAGACATTGACCCCATCCTGGGGCAAGGTGGGCAGCCAGCTGACATGGAATGTGTCCTCCAAAAAAATTGGGAGATGCATCTCATGTTAGTCTTGCCCATAGTGGGATAATGCTGCCCAAAGAGGGTTACAGGCTGCCTCCTGTGTGGCTGAGACATGCAGCACTGGCAGGAGGAGGGTTCTGTGGTTCAGAGTTGGTGGAGCACGTGCCCTCTTACCCACTGTCTAATAGATGATTGTGGGAGAGGGGGCCAGAAAAGAGTGTGCACCCTCTTCCCCGCTGCCTATCAGATGATCACAGGTTAGGAAAGCCTGAAAAGAACATGCACGCTCCTCCCACCTGCTTAACAGCTGATTATGGGGGAGGCAAACTTGTGCATCCTCTTCCCTGCCATCTTACAGCTGATTGTAGTGGAAGGAGGCCTGGGAAGAGTGTGCACCCTCTTTTCCTGCTGCCTAACAGATGATTGTGCGCCTCCCAGGACCTCTCCCCCGTGATCAGCTGTTAGGGGGCATGGAAGAGAAAGCACCTTCTTCCTAGGTCCTCCTCCCTCGCAAATCACTGTTAGATAGCACGGAAGATGGTGCACGCTCTTCACAGGCCCCCCCTCCCCTGTGATCTGCTGCTAGATGGTGGGGAAAAGGGCATGCACTCCTTCCAGGTCCCCTTCCCCCATGGTTTGCTCTTAGGCAGGTGGGAGGAGTGAGCGTGCTCCCCCCCTCCCCCCAACAGTTGCCTAGCAGCAGCGGGCCCACTCCTGCAGGGCAGCAGGAGTCTGGGTATCCAGCTTCATGTGACCAGCTCCTCAGCTGGTCCTGGGGCATGGAACAGCTGGTGATAGCCTCAGGGGGGAAGATCATGTGGTCAGCTCTCCCCACCACCCCAAAGTGTGATGGCTGCAATTATTTATTTAATTATTTATTTAATCACATATCTATGTCAACCTCTCCTGCTTACATCATCATAAAAACATTAATAAAACAGTTAAAACCTTAAACATTAAAAACCCTAACAGAACCCAAGCCCCCTCCCCTCCCCCCCAAACCCATGCTACCCCTCTCCCTTGCCAAAAGCCTGTTGGAACAGTCAGGTCTTACAACCCTGGCAGAAAGAGACCAAGGAAGAGGACACTCAGACCCCCATTGGGAGGGCATTTCACAGCCTAGGGGCAACCACCAAAAAAGCTCGATCATCGGTGGCCACCCAATGCATTCAGGGTACTTCCAAACCCACCACCGCGGATGACTGTAGCAGTCGATCTAAGACCTAGGGGGTGAGGAGGTCTCGTAGATAAGTGGGGCCCAGCCTATATAAGGCTTTAAAGGTCAATACACAGCACCTTGAATCTGGCCTGGTATACTATAAACAGCCAGTGCAGCACCTGAAGCACTGGTGTAATGTGCTCATGTCAGGCCACTCCCCTAAGCAAGTGGGCTGCTGCATTCTTCTCCAGATGCTGTCGCCAGACCATCATCCTGGGCAGCCCCACGTAGAGCGCATTGCAATAGTCTAGCGTAGAGGTAATGAAGGCATGGATGAGGGTGGCAAGGTCAGAACTTGACACATAAGGCTGCAGCCACTGGACAAGATGTAATTGCTGTAAAGCACTCCTCACCACATCTACCACCTGGAGATCCAGGCAAAGCTGTGGGTTGAGGAGCACAACCAGGCTACAGACCTGGGAAACCAATGTTGGATGGACCATGTCAATGACAGGGGACTCCATGACACCCTGGTCACCCAGACCCCTATCCACTAACATCACTTTCATCTTACTGGGATTCAACTTCAGATGGTTTACCTTCATCCAGTCCCCCACAGCTGCCAGACACCAGGTAAGAACCAAGACCAGTGGGCCTGGGTCTGATGAAAATGAGAGGTAGAGTTGGGTGTCATCAGCATATTGATGACATCGCACTCCCTCAAACCCTGTCACAACCTCCCCCAGGAGCTGCATATATACGTTGAACAGGAGGGAGGGACAAGATGGAATCCTGTGGGACTCCACATGTGAGGTCTCTGGGGGAAGTTGTACAGTCCCCCAGGACCGCCTGGTGGGTTCTCCCAGCCAGGTAGGAATGGAACCAATCTAAAATGGTTCCTTCCACCCCAGCACGATCCTGAAGTTGACTCACCAACACCTCGTGCTCAACCGTATCAGAGGCAGCAGAAACATCTAATAAAATCAACCGGGCCTGCTGACCCTGGTCCATAACCCAGCGAAGGACGTCGACCAAAGCCAGAAGTGCAGTCTCAGTGCTATACCCCAGATGAAAGCCAGACAGCGAAGGATCCAGAATCTGATACTGCCCAGATGCGCCTGAAGCTGCCAAGTCACTGCCTGCTCAATAACCTTCCCTAAAAAGGGAAGATTAAAGACTGGGCAATAGCTGGCTAGGGAGTCAGCATCCAATGACGGCTTCTTCAGCAGGGTCTGGACCACCACCTCCTTTTTAAACATTCCATCACCTTGCCCTCCCTAAGGGAAGCATTGACAACCCCAGCCAGAAATGGCCACGGTGTCTCCTGGCTGGCTTTCACCAGCCAGGATGGGCATGGATCTAATTCACATGTGGTGGCCCTAACAGCCCCTAGCACATCCCCAGCATCAGTGGGTTCCACCTTCTGAAACTGATCCCACAAAACTGGACCAGATGAGGCATCCACTGCCTCTGGCGCTCCCCCTGCATCAACTGTCTTGCCAAAATCCTAATAAATGTGAGTGATCTTGTCCACAAAGTACTGTATAAACTTGTGACAGTGGAGACTGGAATAGTCCAGGTCCAGGTGGAGACAGGCTGGACTGACCAGACTTCTCACCATCCAGAAAAGTTATTATTATTATTATTATTATTATTAAACATTTATATAGCACCAGCAGTGTACCTGGCACTTTACAAAGTAATAAAATATACACGGTCTCTGCCCCTAGGGCTTACAATCTGAGAGACAGGAGCTGGGGGAGAGACTTAGGAAGGGGAACAGAGGGGTCTAACATTCATGAAGATGCAAGGTCTCAAATGCACGTACTTGGCTTGGTTACGATGAGAATGACAGCAGGCAGGTCCATGTGGCAAGGATAAGGGTAAACAGATCGTAGGTATAGGAATAGTGGCTCAGCAGGATAAAGAGTCAGACAGAGCAGAGCGAAAGAGGTG
The DNA here is from genome assembly GCA_003113815.1 of Sphenodon punctatus. Taxonomy (NCBI): domain Eukaryota; kingdom Metazoa; phylum Chordata; class Lepidosauria; order Sphenodontia; family Sphenodontidae; genus Sphenodon; species Sphenodon punctatus. The sequence goes on from QEPC01003529.1 coordinate 287,707, forward strand.
AGTTTTAAAGAGAGATTTGAAGGTATGAAGGGAGGGGGCAAGGCGGATGTGGACAGGGAGGGAGTTCCAGGCATGGGGGGCAGCAAGTGAGAAGGGACGAAGGCGCTTAGGGGAGCAGGGAAGGCGTGGAAGGGTGAGAGAAGGGACAGAGGAGGAGCGAAGTGCACGGGCTGGAGTATGGAGGGCGATAAGTGCAGAGAGGTACCCAAACCCTGCTAAGAACCCTACCCCCATTTTATAGCAAACACACCCCCAACTGGCCACCATAAACAATACCCCCAATCACAGCAAATACAAAGGCCCACACACACACACCCAATCCCCCACTCAAGGGCCCTTTGGTGTGGTTCACAGGCATGTTGCCTGTGGCATGTGCCTAAAGCACAGCCAAGAAGCAGGCTGTTTATGACCCCCCTCAGCCGTGTAGCCACACCCCACTGAGGATCCTTTGCCCTGCCCCTCACCCAAGCAATGGGGAGGGAGGAAAGATAGCCCTCCGGGCCAGGCAACTAGTACCTCTTGAGGGGGGAGGGCACGATCCAGGAACAAGCTCCCAGCCCCCCTCAATTATCCACCTTGAGGCAGGCTGGGGATCAGGCCTACCCCAGCATGAGTGGCTTTACCCAGTGACTGCTTTACCCAGTGGCTTTACCCTGTTGACCACAAGGCTTGATGTTTTACAATTCCTTCTTCTATGGGTTGGTGGTGGTGCTTTTCCGTCACTAGGAGCTTGTTCAGAATGCAGCAGCTTACTGGCTTGGACAACCATGATCGTATTATGCCCACCTTGCATTCTCTACATTGGCTTCCTGTTGAATGGTGGATTGAATTTAAGATAGCACCTGAACAGTATATGCCCTGGTTATATCTGAGACCTGTTCCTGGAGACTCATGCTACTTTTCAGGGCACTGAACAGTATAGGCCCTGGTTATATTTGAGACCTGTTCCTGGAGATCCACACTGATAGTTATCTGCATTCAGAAACCACCCATTGTTTCAGGATCCCACCATTGCATCCAAGTTGGCGGACAATTGGGCCTTTGCTGTGGTAGACCCTCAGTGCAGCACTCGTTCCCTCCAGATGTCCATTTAAATTCTTCTCTCCTTACCTTTAAAAGGCACCTAAATATTTATTTATTCTCCAGGTGTTTTTAGGATCCATGGTTGGTTAATGTGTGTTGTCCTTTCCTGCTACTCTCCCCTTTTTAAATAGATTCATATTTTAAATGGATTTTTTGATAGTTTGCCCACTCCAAGCCCTGCCTGGGTCTGAATCAGACAGACCTGGTGGGTTCCCCAGTCCACCATCCACCTGCATGGTGCCCCATCATCACCACAGAGTTGCGGGCTCAAGCATCTGAAATGACATGCTGTTGCCCAGAGCAACAGCCGACTGGAAATGGAGCAGCAGTGGGAGTCTGCACATTAGACAGATCACTTCTCTGCTTTGGGCTGTTCCAGAGCAATGCTCTGGAATGTTCCCAAGCATCGCCAGTGAGGCTGCCTTGAAGCAGGCAGATCCTGCTCCATGCCCGATCTGCCTGCACATCTGCCTTTAGATGGATGGGCCACTCAGAGGTGAAAATTTGTTCACCCATTGTTCCTGCTAAGTGAACAATATCACTGGCAAACTCCAGGTCTGTCATATAGATTGGTTGATCAGCATGGTTCCTAAGCACTTTTCTGCAATACTAGGCCAAGCAGGTATTGCAAGAACTAAACAATTCAGATATGATTGAATAGCCATGCTTCACTCCTGAGTGAGCGGTGAATTAGTTGTTTTTGCCATTGATAGATGAGCAAATTTCTTTCCGAGTAAAACAGCATAACCAATCTTCATAGTTTGTCTAGAACTCCCTTTAACGCTTCTGGTACCCATAATGTTTGGTGAAAAGGGGAGTCAAATACCACCTAAAAAAATCTATGAATGTGATCCAAAAATGTTGAGAAAAAAAAATCTGCACATTTAAATATCCTCAACTTAACCCATGAAAAACATAACACTGTTTGTCTCATGGGGTGGATTTGTACCACAGTCCTTTGGCACTTAGGCTGCTTGCCCACGTTACCTGGCCTGGCAAACTCCCGCTGTGGAATCTCCTGGCTGGGAATCTTACATTTTTCTCCTAACGTGGGTGTGGGGGTAAAAATGTTATCAGCTAGGTCCTGCGGCATTTTCTATAACAAAGGACAGGGCTCAAAATCCAGCTCTGTCACTCGTTAGAGAAAATGCTGCAGGTTCGGCAGATGATGTTTTTACCCCCGCACCCATGTTTTGGAGATAAACGTAAGGTTCACAGGCAGGAGATTCCAGACCGAGAGTTTCGTCGGGCCAGATAACATGGGCAAGCAGCCTTGAATTGCTTGAATGTGTCAGCTAACATCAAACCTCTTGGGATACATTTCTACCCCAGGCTGGGGTAGAAATCTACCTCATTTTAAAATGAACTGAGGTATGTTTCTCCCCAAGGGTCTTTCTGTTCACACACACAGACACACACACAGAGGTTGTGGCCCAACTCTGCTCATAAGGCGGCTAAGGGGGTGCCTTGCGGGATCCTCAGGAGTATCTGCAAAAACTTAGACTGTGTCCTATTCACTAAATTAGAGAATGTGGAATGAAGGCCAGTGGGTATTATAACTGAGTAAGACCTGTGTTTTCCCCCAAAATTGGGGGGGGGAGGGGGGTGAGAGATCATATCCGTGGGCTACAGAACCTTATAAAACAGAATGATAAAAATACATGGAGCCAAAGCTGTGTTTTATACATGGAAGAGAATGGAAAGTAACTAAGTTCTTAATCAAATGTTTGTCAAAGTGTTTCCACTGGCTTCAGTGGATAGGATAATACTGGATCAAGTCCTAAATGCATGCATTTCTGCAGATGCAGTGTTAGAGCTTCCCAATTAATGCAGATGAATCAATAATTAAGCTCTCACTCCATATTGCAAAATACATCTTCATATGTTATGCTATTTGGCAATGATAAAAAATAAAATTGGCCTGATTTTCTGTAGTTCTGAATCCTTTGCAATTTTTTAAAACAGGTCCAGAGTGAGTGTGAAATGTTGCCATGTCAGAATGACAGCAATGCACTCTCACTTTGTCTGGGGGTAAGTGACTGCACAAGCTGTAGAACAATGGAAAGTCAGGTCCCCACCAATGCAAGGTCCCATTAATATTTGAAGTTCTGCATTTTCTAACTCCCCCGTATTCTATTTACATTAAGCCACATTCTCAAAGGCTTAAACTAAATCATACTTGAGATTGACTTGAACAAAATGGCAATGATACAGTTTTTTTACTTTCTAGCTAATTTCAGTTGCATCTCCTAATCACGTGTGGTGTTGAATAACAATGTGCAGCCAGGACGATGATAGTATTTGCTTTTATCTCTTGACAGGATATTTATTTACTATGAGTGCAACAGAGTGCTTTTGCATGTTTTACTTCCCCTCCACAATTGCATGGAAGTGCTTTTGCATGTTACTTGTCCTCCACTGTTCTCAAAATGCTTGAAGTAGTGGCTTTATTACATTTTAATTCAAATAAAACACATTCAACATTCACCTGCCTCAAACCCTATTACCACCATTCTGTTCCCATAGAACAGAGGTAACCAAAGACACTATGGGCCAATGCACATGAGATTTTTCACCTGCATTTGCAAATGAGTGTGGGTGATTACTATGGAGGATGATCTCCATTCCCATGTACCGTCCCACAGCAGTTCAATTCAGTTTGGTCCCATGTCTATTGCCCTGTTGACACTGTTTCTGCAATGATCCTTCCATGGTGGCTAGCAGGGCTGCAAGGGCTTTAACAAGTCCCTTAATTGGGATGCACACATGCAGGTAGATGGCCGATTGCTCTCAGGATAGCAGATTCCTTTCCTTTATACAGCTCAGCTAAAGTGGAAAAGTTAGTTCCCATTCCCACGTTATGTAAAATTTGCTAGAAGGAAAACTGTGCATATTAGACCAGGGTTCCAGTAACAAACACGGGATAATTGTTCTTTACGCACAAGTCTTCACACAACCTAAACAGTTCATACCAATACAAAAAACCCAGCACAAACAGAAAAATGCAGCCTGTTCATATCAGGTGCATGAGCCCCATGTTTCTGAGCTGCTAAGATTCAAAGATTCAATGAGGAGGATCTCCGGTCTTCAGTGCAATAGTGACCCACACAGACAGCGCAAGGGAACACACCAACTATTAGTCAAGGAGCAGCTCTGACGTGAACCACAGAGGCTGATCTCTCTACTGAGCTGTAAATAGAAGTGCACTGAAAGATTAAAGCTAGATGACTGAGAGAAAACATTAAGGGAAAAATCATGTCTATGGCACAAAAGGGAGGATGGAGTAAAACAATTCATTTGCTGAGTATTACCAAGACATTGGGCAACGCATATTTTTGGTGTCATAGGCATGCCTACTCTGCATACGTCCTACAAAATATTTCCCCAATTTTTGGCATATTGTCCCTTCAAAGCTGCATATAATATATCAAAATATTCAAAATCCAGTAGTTGTTTGTAAGGGGGAAAGAGCTTTAGGAAAGTAGAAGAAATTGCTTTAAATGTCTCTCTGGTGTGTCACTTGGGAGTTTCAGAATCATCTTTGTGGTGATTTTAATAATTCCAACCAGCTATACAGGATGTCTGTATTTGGATGTCTGCGTATGAGCTGAGCTGCTGCATTTTTTAAAGCATCTTTGTCTTTTGCAGTTTGGAAGATAGGACATGAAGTCTCAAATGCTTTCAGAGTACAAAGAGCACAAAGGTTGATAACAAAAACCCCGAAAATACAAAAGGAGTAATTACAAAGTCTAAGAGGGAGGTAAAAATTAACTTTTAAAAATAGCATATATTATGAAAGCAAAGAATGAAAGAAAAGGTGAAGTGCAAGAGCTATTAAGAAGCCATTTCTTAATTGCTTTGTGGGTCTAGTTTGATTTTTATTTTTTATTATTTAGTTTTCATTTTTCAGAAACATCCTAGTTTAGTATAGAGATACAATTTGAGCATCACCGAATTTAGAAGCTTCTTGCTGTGTTTAAATAATTGCAGAACAAAATCATGTATCAACCACAGTGCTTTTACACAACTGCATCTCTCAAAGTGGCACAGGCAAGTGTCTGTGTCCTGTTAAGTGAAACACAACTTTCCAGTTTTTTAGGAGAGAATCCCCCCTCCGCGATAGCAGCGGCGGGGGTTTGGCGCGGCTGCCCCCCCCACTCCCCAGAGCGGGGAAAGACGGGGACGCGGGCGGGGTTGTTCGGCCGCTAGGCCTTGAGGTGGGAGGGGCCATTGGTCAGCGCGGCGAGAGGGGGATTAGGGAAGCGCCCGGGACTCTCGCGAGACCAGCGAGATCCCGGGCGCCATTTTAGGCTCCCTGCTCTGGCGCGGCATTCTGTGCGGCCAGAGCAGGGGCAAGGATGTGCGGCACGAGCGGGTGGCCCAGTGAAGGCCATGTGGCTCGTGCGGGCAGAGCGGGAAGAGGCCTTAGCGCCTAAAAGGGGGCCCCCTCGACGCCTCTTTCCCTGGCGGCCAAGCTCGCGTCGGGGAGACCAGCAGGCCCAGTGGGGCCCAGGTAGTGAGCCACGTGGGCTCTGGTCAGACACCTCAGGGGTAGGCCCGCGGCTATTAATAAAGGAAAAGGCCCGGCTGGGCCCCCGCCCCCCCCTTCCCGACAAGAAGACCCTATTGGGCTGGGAGGGGTAGGGTGGCAAGGCCTATTCAAGGCCTGCGTTGCGCAAAGGCCCTGGGCCGGGCGAATAGGCCCATCTGCCCCTTAGTGCCAGAGACCCACTGGGTTTGGGGGCACAGCGAGGTTGGCCCCTCCACCGGGGCCGGTAGTGGGAGGAGCAGGCCACTAGGGCCTGTGTACAGGTGCTTAAGCCACCAGGGCCGGTGGGGAGGTACAGGCCACTGGACCTGTGGTAGGTGTACAGTCCCCCCCGGACCTGTGTGTAGGGTGTAGGCCACAACTACCTATGGGTAATTATAGGCCCGCCAGGGCCTGCATACGATGCTAGGGCCCGTGCGGGGGTGAAAGCCCCCCCATCAGGGTTGTCCAAGGGAAAAAGACCCACCTGGGCTTGTGTTTGGTGGTCAGAAGGCCCACTCTGGGCCTGACTTCGGGTCCAGGGCCCATGTCGGGGGTGGAAAGCCCACATGGTCCTGAGACTGGGGGCACTGCACAAAAAAGGGGCCAGTGTTTGGGTGCCTGAAGAGCGGGTCAATAAGAGGTTGCTTACAGAGAGCACTGGAACAGGGAAGACAAATTTTGCCTGGAATCCTTGGCCACAGAGGTGACCAACATGCCACCTAAGAAACGAGGGGCAAAAAAGGCCCCCGTGCCAAAGAAAATGGGGGGGCCAGGAACAAAGGGAACAGGACAGAGGGGCAAAGGAGGAAGTGGGGACAGCCAGGCTGAAGTCTTGCGAGAGATGCAGGAGCATCTGGCTGCGTACCAGTCCAGGATAGAGGACCTTGAGAGCGCCCAGGAGAGAAGGGGAGCGACCGAATTAGCCACGGAGAGCACTGTGGGACTGGGGGATTCCGCCGGGGGCAGGACCAATTGCCCCCCTGGGGCAAGGGGATCTACCCACCTGGGGAGGCGTTGCGCTGTTCCTTCTCGCTACAGGGACGAGGAACCTGGACCCAGCAGGAGGAGAGAAGATTCGCCGCCCATACCCCATGCGTGGGGTGAGCCCTCACGGGAAGGAAGACAGGGGGGAGACGACAGGTCGGAAGGGGCGCGCCAGATTCCTGCCGGTTCCAGAAGCTACAGCGGAGAACAGAGGTTCAGGGGAGACACGGGACTGCGGGCAGGTGAGGAGTGGGGCGACCCATGGTGGGACGAAGGGACGGGGCAGTACAGCCCAGAGTACTATAGGCCCCCCCATCTTGATTCCACTGCAGATAGGGAGGCGCAAGAAGGTGGTTATGGGGGCTGGAGATGGCAAGGGGGGGGCGCTAGCCCCACTGCGCCCAGGCATCCGCACTGAGCTCTATGTGAAGGGTGCTCGGGTGGCACAGATCGGGGTTACTCGGCAGCGGCTCACGTGTGGGGAGCCCCCCAGTGTTGTGGATGTTCCATGGCCCACCGCTGTCCGAGCAGAGAGGCGGCGCGCCCCCTGGCGGGCGGACACGCGGATGTGTCGGCCTCCCTGGGGGAGCACCTCCTTCAGGCGACGAAAGAAAAGATCTGGAGTGGTGAATATATAGACATATTCGCCCTCCTTTTCAGTGATCCGATCCCGGATCCCAATGACAAAGAGGAAATAAAGGAAAAAGAGAAGTTTAAGAGGCCAAAAGCGGAGAGGTCGTGGTCCAATTGGACGGTGGCTTATACAATCTATATGGGAGTCACATTGATCAAATTTCCAGACCGGGGACTGGAGATGCTCAAGTACTCCGATATAGTGCGGAGGGCATTTGATACGGGGGGCCCCAGAGCCTGGCTGCGCTACCATGAGTCATTTAGACGTAGGGCAGCCAACAATCCTAGATTGAGGTGGGACGTGCACGCCCCCAACATTTGGCTCGAGTGCATCAGTTGTGCCAGGTACACGCCACAGTCGGATAGCGGGCATGTCCTTACTAGACCAGGGACCACGCAGGTGGGGTCACCGACTGGCCGGGCACGTCAGTCCCCAGCAGGACCGACGTGTTGGGATTTCAATGACGGGGGCCGGTGTTTTCGTGCCCACTGCAGGTTTAAGCATGTGTGTACTCAGTGCAGTGGTGAGCACTCCGCATCAGCATGCTCCCGTTTCCGGCAATACGGAAACAGGATGCGAGGGCGGGCAAACACCAGACAGGGGGCCGCGGGACAAGGCGGGCCCTCGGCGACAGTGGGAAAGGGCCCCAACCCCAGTTCAGCATGAGGTATTGGAGGCTGCCACCCAAGATTACTCCGATAGAGCAACTACCCAGTACATTGTGGAAGGATTCCAACAAGGTTTCAGGATCCCGACGGTGGGCCCACGGTATCACCTGGGAGCGAGGAACTTGAAATCTGTGGTGGGGATAGGATCTGGATGCTGAGGGCAGATCCAGGAACTGAAAAGGGGCCAAATAAAATCTAGTCATGGGCCACATTTGGCCCCTGGGCCTGATGTTTCCCACTCCTGCATTGGAGATCCAGCCGAAAAATCTAAACTTTCATTTTGCTAATGACATTTCACATGACAACAAGACGTTTTATACAGGAGAGTGGTTTGTTGCTTTAAATTACCCCATCATTTTACAAACAGTTTGCTAGGTAAGCACATGTGATTACTGAGGAATATTGAAAGAATAAGTCTGTTCTCCTGACTTTCAGTGGGATTCAGTTTACAAAGGTGAATGTCAACCACAAAACAGAAATGTCTACATCAATGTTTCAATAACTTAGTGGTGGTCTTTTGGATTCAAATTAATATTGGTTTATTTTCATTACTGAAAGTTATCAGATTTAAGTGCTGATTTGTATTATGGATTTATATTTAAATCAATTAAAAAACAAAGAATAATAATGAAAAAAAAATCGAAAATTACTGCATATGCACAAAATGGCTGCTGGACCATCTGCAAATGTGTGAGCGTTTCCAAAATGGTGGTGGCAGCGTCACTGACATTTTGAAAAAAGGCACCCACTCTCCACATGCTCAAGCCAACTGCTATTGCCATTTTGCGAAAAGGTGTGCATGTGCATATGGGTATGGTGGTGATTTTTCGCATGTGCAGTAATTTAAAAAATAAAAAATAATTTCAATTTTTTAAAAATTACAGTGCATGCACAAAATAGTCACTGGACCATTCTGTGGATGTGCACCCTTTTTCTAAATGTCGGCGACAGCAACGCCACCATTTTAGAAAAGGGCAGTCTGTCTGTACATGTGCAAAATGGTAACCACACATGCACAGAACAGCTGCCTTTCCCAAAAATGGTGATGACACTGCGCTGCCACTTTTGAAAAGTGTGTGCATGCACAGACTAGTCCAGTGGCTATTTTGCACATGCACGGTAATTTATTTATTTTTATTTAAGAACTGAACTGAAACAGGCTTGTTGTTGACCTGTCCCAGTTTGGCATGGATTAACCCGTAATGGCCCATTCTGTGCAGTTACGTTGGATTTAATTTGAATCCAAATTAGATTGCTTAATTTTCAGGTGTACTGCCCTTGGAGATCCCTTTGCTTACACTTTCCTTAGGCCACCATCATCATTTTCTGCAAGTGAAGAAGATAGCATTTGCCAGGCGATCACAACTGAGAAACACTGGGGAGATTGCTTATTTTGTTTGGCTTAAAACATTTTGAGCCAGACAATAGAAAAGAAAGACAAACCCATTGTCTTGGGGAGAGCATATAGTCTTGTCCTATAACTGCACTATATTATTATTATTATTTATTATTATTAAATATTTATAAAGCGCCAGTAACAACCTGGCGCTGTACAGAACATATAATCAGCTGCGGTCCCTACCTGTGGCTTACAATCTAAAAGACAAGGAGGGGGAGACAAGGAGAGGGGACAG
>QEPC01003529.1:317553-328375 GCA_003113815.1 Sphenodon punctatus
CGGTACCGGTATACCGGATTTAATCCGGGAATCCGGTTTTCCTAGAACCGGTAACCGGTAAATCCGGTAGCCGGTAATGGGTCCGGGGTCCCACCACTAATATATACACACAAAATATAACTACTATTAACTATTCTAAATGCTATGAACTAAATGGATTATTAAGTACACAGGCCTACTCCTACAAACACTAAAACCAAATCACTAAACGCTATCTCTATCACTAAGCTGACTCCTATAACTGTCTACTTTCTCTAACCTACAATCTATCTATCTATCTATCTATCTATCTATCTGGTATGGGGGGGAATCACAAACAACACAAGGAGGGGTACAAAACTGAAATGAAACCTAAATCAACCTAATATTCCTACTCTAAATGAAAAAAACAGGGGAAGGAAAGAGAATCAGGGATGGAATAAGAGGGAGAGGGAAAGGAATCGATGGAGGGGGAGGGAGGAAGGAAGATTGAACACAGGGAACACAGAGAGGGGTAAAAAAAAAAGATAACCACTAAATCTATCTAAGATAAGCTAAAAAATAAATGAGAATATGGGGGTAGATGGGTTGGATGGGTCAAATGGGAGGAGGATGGCAATGGATTGGGGAGCTGGGAACTGCTGGGACAGGGAACCTTCTGAAATGCCTGCTGTTCAGTAACAGTGACTTGCTCAGAAAGTGTTGGGAAGGGGGGAGGCAGACAGTTTTGTTTCTTGCTGCACTTGCCTCACCGCAAGACCCATTGGCTCTGTGCAGCCTAGCCCGTGGCCAATCGCAGACTGTGAAGCCAGTGGTCTGAGGTGAAAAGGGATGGTGATTGGGCAGACTGGCTGCTACTCCACCCCTGGTGCCTGGAAGTCTGCTCCTCAGCTGACTCCCCCTCCCTGCCACGTTTGGCCTTCCAGTGACACCACGTTTTAGCCACCCGAACGTGATCCGATCTGACCGAACTGTTCGGTCATTTCAATGTTCGGAGTTGAGTTCGTGTTTGTGTTTGTGTTTGGTTGTCTGAACAGGCCAAGTTCGGGCCGAACTCCGAACTTTCGAACCGTGTTCGCCCATCCCTATTAAAAAATAAAGATTTACCAGTTTCAGGCCACATAGTTCTGCTCTGATAAGGTTTTTCATACAATAGGTTACAAAGGATTAGCAACTTCTTTCTGAATGATAATTAAAGCACTTAATTTAATTGCTTAGTATATAGGAGGCAGTAAGTTTAGAATATTTCTGGCAAAATCAAGCCAAATATTATATCCAGAGCAAGTCCATTTGAAATGTAACCCCTTTTTACTTCGTTAAACCAGATCTAAAAGTAGCCTTTGAAATTAAACCAGCAGGACAACCTTCCAACTTTAAAAAAACTAGCAGCCACCCAAGAGAACAAATCCAAGAAATTCACAACCAAATGGTTCACATGCATAGAAGTCATCCAAGGAAAAACCCTCCAAGAAGAATTTAAATCTTACCTGGTAAACTACAATGTATGAAACGTAAAAAGCATAATGGACACCAATAGGGAAAAACCCACAATGTTGACATGTGTGTGTTCAATTGTTTATTTTTATTTAGTGTATGTGTGTTGTGTTTGTAATAAAATTATAATCAATTAAAAAAAAAAATCAATGAAGGTTTTGCCATTGACTTCAATTGATGGAGGATCATGTCCTCATTTTTAAAATGTTTTCAAGAGACTCATGATAATATAGACATGCTTTGAAAAGGTAAATATTTCACAGATAGCCTGCAGCTGTGGGATATATTACTAGTTAAGTAAAATTCACTATGTAATTTATTTTTAAAAGGATCCTTTACTATTTTAAATTCTATGCTAATTGAGACATTTTCCCAATCTTTTTATGAGTTTACTTTTTTGGAGTGTAGATTTTTCTTTATTTGTTTATTTAAAAAAATAATAATTAGGGACTCTCAAGACAATTCCTGCACAGATGGTCAGCTGTAAAATAAAGTAATAAAAGAAAGCCCTACCACTTAGCTTCCCTTTCAGAGTTAAGCGTAAGCATCTGGTTAGCATGTACAAGAGATATTAAATAGCCTACCGAATTCTGAGGGAAAGCTACTGTGCTCTCATAGTTTTTCTGTGGTGATAGCATATATGAACACAAGGGGAGCCTCAAGTGGGAAAAGAGAAAACTGAAAATAAATTAAAAACAGAACTTGAATAGATTTCTGAAGAATTCAAAACTGCCAATGAAATCGGATGTCAAAAGTTGATAACAGATTTCCTTTATTTTTCTGAATGCTTTATATCTCTACATTTTGCCATCAAATATCAGTCTTACTATCTGGCAAAGCGGAACTTCTATATACCATTTCCCTTCAAATTACAAAGGAGCTGCAAACAACAACAAAAAAGTATATATAATGATTCTTTTTATGACTAAACAGCCTCGTTGCCCTTTAAACTATTGTGTTCCCACATAACATTGCCTGGACCCTGCCAGAACAACTAATTTTATTTTTATTTATTTATTTATTCCAATTTTTGTCCCACCCTTCCTATTAAGGCTCAGGGAGGCTTACATCATATACAAAGAACTAAAACACACACACACACACACACACACACACACACACACACACAGAGTCCAATCCCTAATCACTCCAGTCAATCCCACCTAACCCTCTCCCTGTCTGCCAGACACTAGTCAAAGAAAAAAGGTGAGCAGGCTTGGGCTTAAACAGATCTCTGAGGGGAGTGGGGGAGGGGAGGGGGAAGACAGCCACAGGGATTGTCTCCCTGCATGCCTTGTTGTGGAAACCTCACCGGCAGATGCTACCTGAAGAGAGTGCTCTTGCCTGACCTCAAAGGCCATGACAGGACATTGGGAAAGAGGTAGTCTTTCAGATACTTGGGACTTAGGCCATTTACCCTTGGATCAATCTTATTTCAAAAAAAATACAATTTTAAATTATATATATTGGAAAGTTCCTTTGCTGCACTGGATCTTGATCCTCTGTCACAGCTCTTTTGTTAGTATTTCTAACCCACCCACCCAGTAACTATCACTTTTTGTACTGTTCTCCACTCTGGGGGATATAAAGATTGACGAGCTAATGGATTACAAGTTTTTCCATATCAAGAATGTTTTTTGCAGAAGATTAATGCTAATACTCTCTCAAAACTTCTGTATTAACTTGCTTATGGGTATCTTCACCTATGAAGCTCTTCACAACCTTGCTCCCTCCCTACCTCTCTGTGCTAATTTCCCTCCGTACTCCAGTTCGTGAACTCTGCTCCTCCTCTGTCCCCTCTCTCACCCTCCTACGCCTCCCCTGCTCCCCTAACTGCCTTTGTCCCTTCTCCCTAGCTGCCCCACACACCTGGAACTCCCTCCCTGCCCACATCCACCTCGCCCCCTCCCTTCATACCTTCAAATCCCTCCTCAAGACCCACCTCTTCCGCTCTGCCCTCCCTGACTCCTTGCTCCCCTCACCTAACTCCTGCTGATACCCTCCATCCAGTACAATCTGTTACCTGAGGTCTGTGTACCCATATCCTCTCCACACGGACCAAGCAGCCATCATTCTCAATGTAACCAAGCCAAGCGTGTGCACCTGGGACCTCGCATCTTTGTGAATGTTACACCCTTTGTCGCTCCCTCTGTTCCCCTTCCTTCATCTCCCCACCCCCACCCCCGTCTCTGAGATTGTATGCCTTAGGGCAGGGACCGTGTCTTTTAAATTACTTTGCAAAGTGCCAGGTACATTGCTTGTGCTATGTAAAAGTTTGTTAATAATAATAATAATAATTAATAATTGGTCAAAACAAGCACCTTGAATTGTGCCCAGAAAGCAATTGTCAGCCAGTGTAAACTCTAGAGCACTGGAGCAATGCACTCCCAGTGACCCGCCCCAACAGAAGGTGGACTGCCGTGTTTTGCACCAACTGCAGTTTCCAAACAGTCATCAAGGGTAGCCCCTCATAGAATGCATTGCAGTAGTCTAACCTCAAGGCTATGAAGGCATGGACGATGGTGGTCAAATCTGAATCCAATAAAAAAGGTTGCAGCTTTCTCACTATATGAAACATTTTACATATAATATAACAGCTAAATTTCAAATTGACAATATGACTTAACAGAGGTTTTAAATCAATAGTCTTAGTCTCTAAGAATTCAAAAATTGGATAGGCCCATATCTTTCTACTGATGGGAAACAGAGATTAAGAACCTGATACAAAACTGATTGTAGTTCATGACAGTCTCTTTCTTTGACGACATGTGGCTTCGGGTATAGCTCTGATTGGCCCAAGTCACAAGGACATTGGTGGTAGAAGTGGGAAATGACCCACTTCTGCAGACTCTCCAATCTAATATTTTAGCTCTAAGACCATCCTTGGCCTTAAACTATGGTGATATTTGGTTTTCAGGAAATGGGAATACAAGAGACAGAAAGTCAAATGGATGGAAACCAGAAATAGAAAAATGTTATTACAGCATCACAGCCATTGCTGCAATGAGTGCCAGGATAGCCTAGCAGGTGAGTTGTTAGACTTGGACCTGGGAGGACATGGCTCAAATCCTATTTTAGTCATGAACTCACATGGTGGTCTTGGGCAAGTGAAGTCACTATTTGCCCATGATTTCTGTAAGACAGAAATAATACTGAAATATCTTACCTGGTTGTTTTGAGGATGAACTAGCACGTTCAAAGCACCTTGAAAACTGAAGATAAAGGGTTTAGCTCTTTTATTGGGCATTTTTACACATATGTTAAAGTTCCAGATTTTTCAATCTTCTGGGTTTACAAGTCCACAAGTAAGTTCCGGATTCATTTTTCACACACACACACTGCCCTGCCCTGTGGCAGTTCCTGGATGCATTCTTCACACAAACACTGCCCTGAGGTAGCCTAAAGTAGCCACAGCTGTAAACATAATCGGCTGCTATGGAAACCAAGTAACCACAGCTGCCGGGAGCAAAGCAGTTTACCAGGAGAACCTTTTACACACAAAAGTTCTGGGAGAAGTTTCATGCAGAAGTTCAAAGATCCAGATGTTTAAAATCTAGATGAATGAGTTAGACACACAGAAAGATCTGGATGTTACAGCAAACATCCAGGAGAAATGTGTGTTTAAAAACACCCAATGTCATGTCACATTGCAAACTGAAACAATGCTCAGAATATTTCCAAATTCATTATTTTCCGTGATGTCCATAAATCTGCTATTTCTTATTCTCTTGCAGGGCCTTATTCTGTTTTCACTAAAGTCAATGGAAGCTTGTCAACTTTACTCACAAGCTGCCAAGCCAGGGTCCTTATCTTTGATGTTCAAGAGAACAACAATATCAATAGTGAGGCTATCCTTGTTCCTCCTTTCTTCCCTTCACTTAAGCAAGTATAGAGACACCCCAAGTTCAAGGCCATAAAGCAGTGTTCAACTAACTGCTCAAGCTGCCTTTTTGATTCACAAGCTCGGCTGGTGCTTGCGCATTGGGCTTTTAAAAAAAAAAAAAATTCCCAGTCACTAAATGTCAGACAAATAAACAGAGCTACAAGAAGCAGTTTAGTAGCAGTTTAAATCTCTGGCAAACATCTTTCTTCAGCTTCATCTGAGTCACTTCCATCTGAAGGGTAACTTTTCAAATAGTGCAAAATAGGTTTCTGGGAACAAAAGAGAACATCAGAATTAGCTCTGCCTTTCTACATTTTGGTGCTGCGTGACTGGATTAATCTGCAGAAACAGCCAAAGGTGAATAGAAATAGCAGGCTGGAGCCCCAATCCTGCAGCTGTCTCCTTGTGTCACTCTCAGCAAAGATTCATTCAGAACCTGTTACACTCTGCACTTGTTAATGGAAGCATCAGATCGGCACATTGGCTTTTTATTGAGTTTTTACCTGCCTCCTAATTGGCTTGGTATAAGACAACTGTTTGATTAAAAGGCTTTGAAGTAGGAAGAAAAAAGCGCCATGATCAGTTAGAATAAATAGTTTATAACATAAAATTAAACACAAATTTTAAATAGTCTGGAACATAAAAATATCAGTTTATTGAAAACAAGTATACACTGAGTCTAATGTGTCCAGGAAGATGCTCCAAGCACAAATCCAAACGTAGCTGTATAGACTATTAGAATTTAGGGTTTTAAAAAAAACTAAAGTTGAAATGTTTTTCTGCAAAAGCAGTTAAGTATATTTATTGAATTTGCACTTCCTGAACTGCCTCTCACAGTTTGGGTATTGAAAAGTACCCATTTTGCTTACTTGGGGCAGGGACAAGGTGGCAGTGTCCATGATATGAGGGTCAAAGGCCTCATATGCACATGCACAGACCCCAGCTGGGTGGACGTGCGCTCAGATAACGGACCATGTGTATATGGGCCCGGCCTGTCTGTGCATATGCCTGGCTGGCTGCCCTAGGCTGAGATGGCCTCCAGACCAAGATTACTGCAGCTGTCTCACCAAAGCTACTGCACCCCTCACACTTCCACCCCCTTGGACCCCAGCCAGTGGCATAAATCTCATCCTGATGAGATGTTCTGGGTGGAGAATGGCCTTTCTTTGGTTAATCCACTCTGTGCCGCGAACTAGAGTCATAATATTTTTATTAATCACTTTGTGATATTTGTATTAATTACTTTGCAGTCAAAATTGCTCCTATTCACCACAATTTGGATGCTGCTGCTTCCCAACTACAGAGTCAAAGTTTGGGGTTGTGGAACCTCAGCCTTGTGCTGTTTGTTTGGATCAGTTTCAATTAGTATTGCACACTGATGCGGAGGATGCACATGGAGCGATGCCAGCAAATAGTTGTGAATTAGATCCTTGCCTATTCTGGCTGGTTAAATCCAGCCAGGAGACGTTGGGCCCATTGTTGACTGGAGTTGTCAATGCCTCCATTTGGGAGGGTAGGTTGTCAGACACCCTTAAAGCATCTATGGTCCAGCCACTGGCTCAAGAAATCATCTTTGGATGCTGACTCTTTCTGGGAAGGTTATTGAATGGGCTGAGCCAGGGATTGCCTAGCAGATTCAGGCTCATCTCAATGCTATTAGATTCCTGGACCCATTTCAGTCATTAGTTCACATACCGAGACCAAGATCTTCGAGTACAAACTCTCAACAAACTAACAAACTATAAATTTAAATTAAAAATGAAATAAAGTTTTTAATTTCACTGTGAGCTCTAAGGGAACCTCCACTTATTCTGAGGAGAAAAGGGTGCATCTGGTCCAAAGATCACCAGTCAGGCACTGAGTCCAGGATCAGCTGTGAGCTCTGCACATCTGGCTTGTTAATACTGTGCCGTCCCAAGAGCTTGGGAGGGCTCAAGGAGCTTGCCCAGCCATGGCCCAAGCAATTCAGGAGTCTCTTCTGCTTGGGGAGTGCCCAGGATCAGCACAGCTCTGCAGACTGACGGCCAGTGTACCACACTGGGAGCTCAGGGGGCCCACATAGCTGGCTCGACTCCAGGCCAGGTAGCCTGGGGATTGGGGCTACAAGTCCCAGTAGCCTTTGAGATGACTGTGGCTATTGTTATGCAAAGCTGGTGGGAAAATGCTGCTCAGGCTTGTAGGCAGCAGGTGCTTTGAGAAGAAGCTGGAGAAGGCTTGTTTAAACTACATTCTACTCCTATGCTCGACACAGGTGCTTATAGATGTCCTAGAGTAGCCAGTCTGCACTATGCTTCTTCAGGTTTTTGTTGCTTACATGGTTCCAATGTGCCCTTAACATTCCATTTATGTACAAAGGGGGCTGGTGAACCATTCAGTCATTCAAATTTATATGCTGCCTTTCCCAATGAGGCCAAGGGCAGTTTACAACATATAGAAACATATAAAAATAGCTAAAAGTCCCCTTAACCTTCTACAAACCTTCACCAACCCCTATCCACCCAACCCTATTCGTATCAGGCAAGGGAATGGGTACACATCAAAGGGGGAAATGGGGAACATTTATTTATTTGGATTTATATCCCATCCTTCCCCAAAAGCTCAGGATGACGCACAACATATAAAACCCAAAACATATAAAACCCAATACGATTATCAACTATATAAAGCCATATTTTAAAAACCTCTCTCTCCTCCACCCTAAACCTATCCTTACTAGCTAAAAGCTCAGACAAATAATTTAGTCTTATAGTGACTTCAGAAAATGCTCCGGCTGGGGCTTAGGTGAACTCCCAGAGGCAGGGAGTTCCAAAGCTGTGGAAAAGCCACGGAGACCCTCTGAATGCCCTTACTTAACAGATGTGGAATAGCGATGGAACTTTTAAGTGGGCATGTCCCAACAGACCCTTTAGTAGAGCTGAAACAAAAAATCTGTCAGAAACAGCTCTTTCACCTTCATTTGCGAAAGGAGAAAATTTATTGGCATTTTTGACATTTTCTGTGATTTTCTGCTATTTTCCACTATTTTGGTAATTGTGTGTGATTTTCAGTATTATCTGTATTATTATTTTTTTTGTAATTTGTGGTATTATTGGTAGTATATACCAGAATTTACCAGAATGGTGGAAAAATAGCAGAAAATCACAGGAAATGTCAAAAATGTTGGTAGATTTCCTTCTCGCTCCCCAAAGGTTGGTATTTCCCGACGGAACAAGGGCACTTTCTCTTGCTTCAGGCCTAACCTTAACGAACATAGAAGGGAGGTGGTCTTTTCAATATGTATAGTCCAAGACATTTAGTGCTTTATAGGTCAAACCTAGCACCTTGAATTATGCCCAGAACACTATTGGTAGTCAGTGCGGACTCTAGAGCACTAATGCTCTCATCCATGCCTTCATCACCTCGAGGCTAGACTACTGCAATACGCTCTACATGGGGCTTCCCTTGTTTCTGGTTCAGAGGCTGCAGCTACTGCAGAATGTGGCAACCCGTCTCCTGACGGGTACGGGGCAGCGTGAGCACATAACACTGGTGCTCCGCGCTCTGCACTGGCTGCCTATAGCGTACCGAGCCAGATTCAAGGTGTTAGTATTGATTTACAAAGCCCTGCACGGTCTGCTCCCCTCATATCTCAGGGACCGTCTCACCCTCTGTGCCTCACAGTGATCCCTTCGGTCCACTGGGGGCGCCTTTCTGGAGGTCCCCCGTGTAAGACGGGGGGCCACAATGGAGAGGGAGTTCTTGGTGGCTTGGCCGCGCTTGTGGAACTCCCTCCTGGAGGAGACTCACCTGGCCCCGGGCCTGTTGCCCTTTCGACGTATTTGTTAGACTTGGCTGTTCGCCCAGGCCTTCGGAGGGGAGGGTGGGGGGTGGGTTAATTTCTGTGGGGGGTGTTTTAAATTTGTTTAAATTAATATGTTGTAGACTTTTTACGTTAAAAAATTGTTTTATATTATATTGGAAGCCGCCCCAAGATGCCGTAGGCATGGGGGTCGGCATATAAATATAAGGAAATAAATAAATAAATGTAATGTCCCCCTAATCACCTACCCCATCAGAAGGCTGACTGCAACATTCTGCAATAGCTGCAGCCCCGGAATAGCCTTCAAAGACATCACCGTAGAGATTATTGCAGTCTTGAGGTTACAAAAGCATGGCTGATGTTGGCCAGGTCTGAATCACATAGAAGAGATTAACAGTCTCCTCACCAGATGGTTTTGGAGGAAAGAACTTCTAGTCACTGTAACCTGATGTTGTAGGGCTGAGACAAGAAAAAATGTTCCCATTCCGCAAGGAAATACCAACCTTCTGGGAGCCCTTGTGACTGTTTGGTGGTACTTAGTCTGTCTCCAGTGATTCTATTCTTCTGTCATTATAGATATTGGTGCCTTTGCTTTTTTCATCATCTCCCATCAATTTCATCACTTTCTCACCTATTTCCGTCATTTTTGGTCACTTTGGGCGACATTTACAACAGTTTTACAGCACTTTTACAGCACTTCCCTAGGACTTTGGCCTCTCCACAGCCCCCTGGGTTGCACACGGAGTGCACACAGAGCTTGAGATGGCCTCATAGCAGCTCTGCTCATCTCACAAAAATTAACAATAAATGGCAAAGACAGCAGAAAATGTGGTAAGTTTCCATGTCACAGAAATAAAAGTGAAGGACCTGTTTCCAATGGAAACAGCATCTATCGTGATTTGTTTTTCAGGCCTAGTTCCAGGCACAAGAAGAAAGTCAGGAGTGCTTCAGGGCTGCAAACCTGAGTAACCAGAAGCGGTTGGAACCTTTCAATAACAGGCATACTTTAGGGAGTTCAGAGTTCGGCCCAAAATCGGCCTGTTCGGATGACCGAACCTGAACCCAAACCCGAATCCGAACATAAACAGACCGTACTGAACTCAATTCCAAACGCCCAAATGACTGAACAGTTCGGTCAGTTCAGATCACGTTCGGGTGAGTTAGGGTGGCAAAAAAAGTGTCACTGGATGGCAAAACATGACAGGGAGGGGGAGTCAGCTGAGGAGCAGACTTCCAGGCACCAGGGGTGGAGAGACTTGGAGAAGTAGCCAGCCTGCCCAATCACCATCCTTTTTCGCCTCAGACCATTGGCTTCGCAGTCTGCGATTCGCCATGGGTTAGGCTGTACGGAGCCAATGGGGCTTGCGGTAAGGCGGGCGCAGCAAGAAACAAAGCTGATTGCCTCCATCCTTCCCAACAACTTTTGAGCTAGTCACTGTTCCTGAACAGCAGGCATTTCAGAAGGGTCCCTCTCTCCCAGCAGTTTTTCTTCCTTCCTATTCCTAATCCATTGCCATCCTCCTCCTATTTCACCCATCCAACCCATTTACCTCCATATTATCATTTATTTAGATTATATTAGATAGATTTAGGTGTTATTTTTTGTTTTTACCCCTCCATGTGTTCAATCTTCCTTCCTCCCTCCCCCCTCCATTGAATCCTTTCCC
>QEPC01003529.1:330749-358541 GCA_003113815.1 Sphenodon punctatus
TCCCTCTCTCCCAGCAGTTTTTCTTCCTTCCTATTCCTAATCCATTGCCATCCTCCTCCTATTTCACCCATCCAACCCATTTACCTCCATATTATCATTTATTTAGATTATATTAGATAGATTTAGGTGTTATTTTTTGTTTTTACCCCTCCATGTGTTCAATCTTCCTTCCTCCCTCCCCCCTCCATTGAATCCTTTCCCCTCTCCCTCTTATTCCATCCCTGATTCCTTTCCACTGTTTTAAGTTTTGGATTTATTTAGAGTAGGAATATATATTATTAGATTGATTTTTATTTCAGTTCTCTACCACTCCCTGTGTTCTTTGTGTTTCCCCCTGTGTAATATTTTATATATAGATAGATAGTTATTAGATAGGCAGTTACAAGATAGATATACATAGTAGTTACCTTAGTTATAGAGATAGATAGAGATACAGTGTGTTTGCAGGACAAGCCCTTTGTAGTTAATTATTAGGATATTACATTTAGTTGAATAGGTTTTACAATAGTTAATAGCAGTTGGATTTAGTGTAGAGATAGATAAATATAAAAAAAGAAACAGCCACTCCAGCCCCAGGACCCACTGTCAGGGTTCTGGGGCCCAAGACCCGCCGTCATAGGTTTGGGGCAATCATTCCTTGCACAGAGGCGATGTCATTCCAACGCACCAAGAAACAGCCACCCCAGCCCCAGGACCAGCCATCGGGGTTCTGGGGCCAAGTTACAGGCAGACAGGGCTGTGGCCAATATGTATCTAGAAACTGCCACTCTAGCCCCAGGACCCACCATCATAGGTCTGGGGCCAGCATTCCTCACACAGAGGCAAAGTCATTCCAACGCACCAAGAAACAGTCACTCCAGCCACAGGACCCACCATTGGGATTCTGGGGCCAAGTTAAAGGCAGGGAGGGCTGTGGCTAATATGTATCTAGAAGCTGCCACTCTAGCCCCAAGACCCACCATCATGGTCTGGAGCCATCATTCCTCACATGGAGACAATGGGTATTTTCAGACATTATGAGATCACGCTCAACCACGGTCAATTCCTATGTGGTGAGTGTGATCCTGTAATGTCTGTTTAGTATTACGCCAGATGTTCACCCCCGTGAATCACGGGGGGGAATCAGATTTACCACGCTTCTGTCCCTACTCACCAGAGGAGAGACAGAAGCATGGTAAATCTGATTCCCCCCCATGATTCATGGGGGTGAATACCCGGTGTCACACTAAACAGACGCGACGTTGACACGCTCAACCACGGGAAAACCCCATGGTTGAGCATGCCAGCATCACGTCTGGCCACTGACCACGGTCCGGAATCAGAAGCAAGCACGGCCGCCGATTCCAGGCCATGGTCAATGTCCCGGGGCAGGTGGGCATGGCAGCCACATTGGCCACAGCGCCCGCCCATCTCCAGGAGGGTGGGCTGCTGGGGGAGCGTGGGGGGACTGGGCCGTGCAGCTGCGTGTTGTGTCGCGTGGCCCCACCCCCTCCCCAGATTCCCCGCTTGGATCGGGCTGTTGGACATGCCGCTTTGATACCGGTGGGGAATCCCGAAGGTTGTTTCCGTGACGAGGCCAATCGGTCCCGTCACATCTGAAAATACCCAATGTCATTCCACCGCATCAAAAAACAGCCACTACAGCCCCAGGACCCACCGTCAGGGTTCTGGGGCAAAGTTACAGGCAGGAAGGGCTGTGGCCAATACCTAGAAGCTGCCACTCTAGCCCAAGGACCCACCATCATGGGTCTGGGGCCATCATTCCTCGCACAGAGAGCCTTTTTCCGAACGTCTGAACTGAACCGAACTGGACCGAACAGAACGGCCAAACCCGAACGCCACAAACTAACCAAACGGGCAAACCAAACTGGACCAAACCGAACGGCCGAACCCAATCTGCGATCTGTTCATCCATCCCTAGCATACTTATTCCCTCCACCCCCTCCCAGATCACAGGGCAGGTCAACAATCATCATTTCGCTTCATCTCTGGATTCAGTCTCAATTAGATCACCCACATCCAGTTCCCAGTGGCAGTCAAGCAGTATATGTAAGCACTGAGACTGCAGGACTTGGGTCCAACAAAAATGAGATGCAGTCACAGAACTGGGTGTCAGCAGCATACAGATATCACCGCACCCCAAATGTATGCACAGTCTCAGCTAGTGGCCTCAAGTATACACTGTGCAAGAGGGAAGACAGAATGGAACTCTACTGAACCCTATATGAACAACAAGCAATCACTGATTACCACCTGCTGGGATCTCCCCAACAGGAAATAACAGAACCACTCAACAGAGGCCCCACACACCAAATGGCCAAGTTTTGCAGTTGCCTCAACAACACCTAATGATTCACTGATGATTCACTGTGTCAAAGGCTGCCCAAAGTTCTTACAAGATCAGCAGAGCACAATTCCCCTATCAATTTCCAAGCAAAGATCACAAGCACAGTCTCCATACTATGAGAGGTGTGTACCAGGGGCCATGTCGTTTTCTTTTTCATTTTTCATTTTCATTATTTAAGTGTGTTGTTTTTGTTTTCATACATATCAAATTGTCATTGTTGGTTTTGCTTTCGTTTTCATTTTCCATTGGTTTCAATGGAAAACACATTTTCTACTGTAACCTTTTTGTGTTCAAAATATGTGTCTGAAACCTGGGGTGAATATAACACCAATGGAAGGCAATATGTGTACCAAATTCCAAAAAGATTGGATAAAGGGATCCAATTTTAGAAGCAGTTGAAGGATATTATTTTGCACAAATCTTCATGTATATTATTAGATGTAACTTCTTTGGCTCACATTTAATGTACATGAAACGTAGTATGTTTATACCCCTTCCCATATTTACTATCTCTACCAATTTTCAGAAGGATTGGATAAAGGGTCCTGGTGGTATAAGCAATTAACATATAAATGTATGTCTGATGATAAAATCTTTGTAGTTAAACCAGTATACATGACATTCGGCAGAGCCATATATCACACTTTCACAATCATCTCTTTCAAATATCAGAAAGATGTGATAAAGGGTCCCAACTTTATATGTCTGCACAGTATATGCTGAGGAGTCTATGCCAGGGATTTGTGTCACTGTGGTATAAGATCGGTTGGTGATGCCAATTGGCCAACAGAAACATCAACCAAATATCTTCATTCTCTGCTGTGACCATCCCAACATCTCTCCCCCACTTGTTACTGGAAAGTCAGAAGCATCTGTTTAGGAAAGAGCCAATATAGATTCTCTTTTGTCTTCTGTCACAGTGCTGCAGGATGTGATTGTGATGATAATTGGCCAGCCTGGATGTGTAAACTATGTCTCCTGATTGTTGGGATACTAACCCCCAAGTCTCAGTTAGTTATGTCCCTTTTATGCCCACCTCAGGGCTGCCCCCTATGCCTGCCTTTAAGCCACTACCAACTGGTCCTGTAAAGCTAGAAGAATGCAGTAATTGGTCAGTGAATGTGTCTGTCAGTCTTTTGGGTTGCTCCACATCCTCCCTCCTACAGTCTCTCTCCCCGTGACGTGCAGGGTGCCTGCCTCTGACTGGCACTGCTTGTGCTGCTATTTATCTTAATAATTGTCTTCACAGGGACAACATCAATTGCTTATAAAATTGGGTCCCTTTATTAAATTGTCCTGTAGTTTGGCAGGGTTAACAGGTAAGGTATGTGATACATTCTTTCCAAATACCTTGTAAATAGGATGGAATATACAAATGTTACACCTGGAATTGTATTTTCAAGTTCATGTCTTATACTATCAGTACCCTTTATCCAATCTTTCTGAAAATTGGCAGGAGCATTAAGCTTGTGGAGGGTCATAATATTACCAGGCTTCATGCAAATGGAATGGAAGATGAAGAAGTTTTAACCATGAATGTGTATGGAGCTTTTCTTAAAATCATAATATTCAATTGCTTCTGAAATCAGTTCCCTTTATCTAACATTTCAACAATTGGTAGACGTAGTGCTATCCATTGCAGGTATAATCCCCCCAATTTTCATCATAATTGAATAAGAAACAAAAAAGTTATAGCTGGAAAGATGTTTTTCAGTTTTTTCCTTTTATTTCAAAAACACAATGTCGTTTTTGTTTCTTTTTTCATTATTATTATTTGTCATGTTCTTTATTGCAATAACAAAAATGAAAATGACAATTTTGTTATTATTATATTAACAAAAACAAAATGCACACCCCTACAGATACTATCCACAGGATGAAAGTGGACTGAGATGGGTCCAGGAATCTGATAGTGTCAAGATGCATCTGAAGCTGCTGGGTGACAAACCATTAAATAATCTAGGGAGGTTAGAGACGGAAAAGTAACTGGTCATAAAGTTAGTGTCAAGTAATGGTTTCTTGAGCAGGCGTCACACAACTGCAGTTTTAATGGTGTCCAGCAATCGGCCCTCCCAGTGGGAGGTGTTGACAACACCAACCACAGCCAGCAAAGGTGCCAATGTCTCCTGGCAGACCTTCAGCAAGCAGGACCAGGAGTGTTCTAGGGAGGAGACCAATTTGTTTTAGTAACTAAAAACCCAAAAATAAATGGATAAGCAAATGACATTTGTTTGCTTTAAAAAATAATTTTGTTAAAAAAATAAAAAATAATTAAAAAAATAATTTTGCATGCACAAATGGCCGCTGAACCATTCTGTGCATGCAAAACCCTCTTCCAAAATGGCAGCAGTATTATCTCTGCCGGCACCATTTGGAAAAGGCCATCCGGTTCTATGTATGTGCAAAATGGCCAGGGTGCATGTGCAGACTGATTGCCCCTTTTCAATATGGCGATGACACTGCAGCTGCCATTTTGGAAAAGTGCACGCATGGACAGAATGGTCCAGTGACCATTTTGTGTATGAAAAATTATTTAAAAAACACTTTAAATAGTTTTTAATACAAAAAATATAACAAGAATGCATTTTTAACAAACTCCTGAAAACGAATGCATTTTTATTAATGGAAACAAATGGGGTTCCTTCTGCATACCCTAGCCAGGACAGGCATGGATCAGTTTGAGAACTGGTTGCCCACATCACCCTAACTATGGTCTCCACATTGGTGGGAATTGCAAATTATGGGAATACAAAAGCATCAGGTTGGGGCAAGAGTTTTTTCACGCCTAAATTAGTCTGGGTACATGTCCCACAGTATAGTTTCATACAGGGGCATCAATAGGCAACCCAGAAAACCCCTCAAGCATTTGGGCCTCCTGGCATTTGTTTGTTTGTTTGTTTGTTTGTTTTTGGCCTCAACTTGCCAAGAGAACCAGCAGCCAACAGGTTGAAAATGATAGCAATTCAGTAAATTTTCATTGGTACTTATCCACCATCAGAATGCATGTGATAGTAGATTAAGGTTAGGTTGTCAACATTTTACCAGCTGCCCAGCAATTTGAAATGTCTCTCCCTCCTGGCAGGAGCACTCTTGGGCCAAATGAAGTGGGGTAAACCCCTGTTAACCCTAAATGTGAAGGGATTATGCTGGCAGAAAATTTGGCCTAACGTGTAAACCATTTTTGAGAAGATTCCAACTTTTTACTCTCCTCAAGGGACAACATTTTGATGCACAAAAAGGAATAACAAAGGACCCAAACCAAGGGGATGCCCCACCAATGATCTCATCCCACACAGTATGCTGCATGAATTCACACACCTAAATAGCATAGCATATTTATTTATATCCCACACTCTCTCGAAGGTCGACTCGAGGCAGCTCACAGCATAACAAAAAAATATATGTTCTGGGTTTGTTATCCCATGCAGGGGAACCCAGCACACAACAGCTCTGATATCTCCGCCTGGATGTCCCGACGCCAACTCAAACTGAACATGGCCAAGACTGAACTCCTCATTTTTCCTCCATCCCCCTCCTCTCCCTCTGACCTGACCATCTGCATTGATGGGGTCACCATCCGTCCTGTTCTCCGTGCCCGCAGCTTGGGCTTCATTTTTGACACGCACCTCTCCTTTAAACCTTACATTGACTCTGTGGCCAAATCCTGCCGATTCGCTCTCCTCAACATTGCCCGCATACGCCCCTTTCTATCTGTCTCCTCGGCCAAAATCCTTGTTCATGCCATGGTTATCTCTCGCCTCGACTACTGCAACCTCCTCCTTGCTGGCCTCCCTCGCTCCCACCTGTCCCCCCTTGTGGCGATCCAAAACTCTGCCGCCAAGGTCATTCACTCTGCCCGTCGCTTCGACCATGTGACGCCTCTCCTCCTCTCCCTTCACTGGCTCCCCCTTCCTGAACGTATCCTGTTCAAACTCCTGGTTTTCACGTTCAAATCGCTCCATGACCAAGCTCCCCCTTACCTCTCGGACCTAATCGCCCTACGCGCTCCTGCGCGCGCTCTCCGCTCTTCCGCTGTCCCCTCCCTCGCTCTCCCTCGCTTCTCCTGCTCGCCCAACCGCCTTCGTCCCTTCTCCCTCGCTGCCCCGCATGCCTGGAACTCCCTCCCTGCCGACGTCCGCCTCGCCTCCTCCCTCCGCTCCTTCAAATCCCTCCTCAAGACCCACCTTTTCCATGCTGCCTTTCCCAATGCCCTCTAGTCTTTCCCCTTGCTCTTACTGTCAGCCCTCCTCTGCTGACTGCTGCTACCGACCACCTTGTAACCAAGCCAAGTACACGCACCTGAGACTTCGCATCCGCCTGAATGTTGTTTGTCTTCTCCCATGTCTCTCCCACTGTCCCCTCTCCTTGTCTCCCCCTCCTTGTCTTTTAGATTGTAATCCACAGGCAGGGACCGCATCTGATTGTATGTTCTGTACAGCGCCAGGTTGCAACTGGCGCTATATAAATGTTTAATAATAATAATAATAATAATAATAATAACAGAATTAACAATATATCACAGAATAATATTTCATAACAAATCCCTGCCCCCCCCACATCCCCAACTGATATTCTAATTCCAACAACTCCTACAAAATCAGGCAATTGGTCCCATAAACTAATTCTTCCATCCCCTGCTGCCACCAGGGGATGTTCACCCAACTCCACCCCTCTCTCACTGGGGGGGAGTCAGCTGTACCATCTTCATCAGTAAATAACATAACCCCCCAAACAATACAAAAATTCACGGGATCTCTCGCCTCAGCCTCATAACCTGGCCAATGGCCGCTCCCAATGTTATGGGGACTGACCCGGAAGTTGATGTCCCAGAGCCCCACCCCCGCAAGGGTGGGGAGGTAAGAGAGAGAATCCCGCGACCCCCAGGTCTCAACAACAGCGCCCCCCAACCAAATACCATCTTTGTCCTTGGGGGGAGTGCTGAAAGAAGCCGCTGCCACCCGCCCCAACCCGGCCGCCGCTGGTGCCTCACTGATCACATGACCATCCAGTGTAACCTTATTTATCAATCATATTTCATCATATTTTCAAGTAATGCAGCATGGCCTTCTGCACAAACAATCAAGGTGAAGTGGATAGAAACAGGAACTACAGCCAGCCAAAGTAAAGTTTGAACTTCCATCTTCTTCTCCACCAGTGCAGACTTCAGAGGCCATTCTCCAAGGCTAAAAGTTGCATGTGCTAAGGTCACTGTTAGCCAGTGCCACTATGTTATACTTTCTATCATACAGGTAAGCATATAATCCATATCTATATGTCTACACCGACATACACTATGCAGAGAACTAAAGTTCTCCCAAATCAGCAATCAGTTTTAATTATATAGTTCCTTCAACCCCCTGCTGAAAAGTGCTTGGGGTGCTTCAATACATTATTATAATAAAATACAATAAGATACCATAAAAGGCGGTAAAATGTCTATACATTCTATTTAAAACAGTTTTTAAAAGGAAGGTAAAGTGGGGAGGGTAAAAACTACATTAAGGTGAACCAGCGGCGGATCCTCTAAAAATACGTGCAGAATAGAAAATAGAGATGGGTGAACGTGGTTCGGAAGTTTGGAGTTCAGACCGAACTCGACCAGTTCGGTCGACCGAACCGAAATTCCAAACCGAACTCGATTTTCGAACTGAACCGAACCGAATTTCCGAACTTGGCTCTGTTCGCCCATCCCTAAAAGATAATATTCCATTTAATTCAATGGGGTTTGAATTTCCGAACTTTAATTTATCTGAATTTCAAATAGTTCAGTCGACCGAACCGAATGTCCGAACCGAACTCAATTTCTGAACCGAACCGAATTTCCAAACTCAATTCTGTTCACCCATCCCTAGTAGAAAAGTCTTCAAGTGCTTTTTGAAGGTGAAGAGGGAGGAACTGGGATGAATATCTGGAGTGAGTTCCACACTGCTGGACCATAGCAAAGGCCAATCTCCCACCAAACTAAGACAGTGATCCCCAAGCAGTAGATGGTATCTGAGCACAGATAGCCAGTAGGGTGGGGTTCCAGAAGCAGGTCTTGAATATAACCACAGCCTAATGATACCTCTAAAATAGGGATGAGGAACCTCAGGCCCCATGGGACCAATATTTGTTTTTCTTATATGGCCTCTTTTCAATTTATAAATCTGGGCCACAATTCCAGCTTCTAACTTCAAGCACCCTTTTTAATCTGAATCTAAACCTACATCTCAGCCCCTGAACTTCTGAGAACATGTTCCATTCCTTCAGCTGTTGCCTTCTCTTTATCCACCGTATGTTAGCCTGTATCTGGCCTGCAGGCATTTACTAATTTCAAAAGTGACCCCGCCCCCCGAGGAATAAGGTTCTCCAGCCCTAATCTTAAATACTGCCTTCAAATTGAGCTTTATGATGGCTGATTCTAGCAAGTAAGTCCATGCTGGAAAAGCATCATTAGGGCATATTGCCAGCAGACATAAGATGACAGGATGCCAGCATCTTTCACCCAGATGAAAAAGAAATAGATAATATACTCAGAGGCATACGGTTTGCTTCATATCAGAGAATTACTTGACATATTTGGAAGTTCTCTTTTCTTTCTGCCTACAAATAATGGTTTCCTGGTGTCAAATATTAGATGCTTTCTTGCCTGGCCACATTTTCACAAGCCTCCAAGCTTTGATGGAAAGGAGGGTTCAACGCAAAACATTGGTGCAGCATTTGTTTGGAAGACTCCCCCAGGAAAGATTTGTAGCAGTAGGATGTGCTGTCTTATTTTGTAGCTGCTGCTTTCTTTGTAAGTCTTCATTGGATCAAGCAAATTTCCCACCTCATTTTATGAGCTGTGTTGAGGATTCATATTTCAGAAGTGATGTGAAACCATCATTCTTTTGATCATTTCTGTTACTATGACATTCCTTTTCACAAGATGAAGAGTGTTGCCATCAACACCTCGACCGGTTTTCAACCAAGCCTCATTAATTCAATTCACCCTTCCAAAAATTTGTCCTGGTTATACATTATATGGCAGTTATGTCACACTTATGACCGCAGATCAAAATACGTATAGTCTGTACTGAAACTAGTAACAAGGTATTTGATTCTTGGCTAATATTACAGAGAGACAAGGGTAAGGTCATATCATCCCTTCTTGTTGTTGGTCTTTAAAAAAAAAAAGCTTATTTGTGGTTAGACTTGGGTTAAATCAACACAAAAAAATGTACCTATGAACACCTGTCCACCAGAAAGACAGACTAGATTTTCTACCTCAAACCATACTTAATTTTAATGGATTTTAAATTGTATCTCCATTAAGTGCTTTGATGTAAGCCATTTTCCTGTCTGCTCATCAATGGAAGAGATCCTCTGGGTAACACATAGGTGACACCTCTGACCTTGCAAAATACTGACATCCCTGTCTATCATTTGTCATCTGATCTGAAGTTGTTAGCAAACAGATGTCTCCTTTAGCCTAAGGCATACTCTTAGGAACCAGGGCAGCTGTTGCTATGCTATTTGGTAATGGTATAGAAAGTGAAGGTAATGTGTTTTGTAGGCCTATGCACATTAAGGGTGCAATTCAACTCCTATTGAAGTCAATGGGAGATTAGTCGTCGACTTCAATAGGAGCTGGATTGCACTCTAAATGTATGAGACTGCAAGATGTGACTGCTGCATTCCCTGCTAATTTGTTAATGCCATCCTTTTTAAAAAACATGCTTTAGATTAATGTAATTTCCTGTACCACATATAATTTTGTCTTTAAAGTGCCTTCTAAGGTAAATTACAAAGGAATGATTCTTGTTTAGTAAATGACTGGGTTTTTTTTTAAACATCTGAACTCCAAGTAGTACCTCACATGATATAGTAATATACCTTTCTCAATTCCTAGTTGTTAAAAACCAAATGTGTTCTAATTAGCAGTCTTGGAACATGTGGCACTCTTAAGACTTCCTTCGCCCCAAATCTGTATGTCCCCAGTAAATTCACTGTAAGCATGGTTTCATTCAAGCCAGTGGTAATATTTGCACTTTGGCCCTTTTCACACAAAACGCCCCCCGCACCCATGACGCCCCCCACACAGTTTCGCTGCATGAACATGGGTGGAGACGTCTGTGTGAAAGCCACTGGGGGTGGGGGGGGGTGTATGCATGCTCCCATGCGACACCCATCTCCAACCATGGGGCATTGGATTCCATTGCTCCATGCGTGAATTATGAGTGGAGGTGGGTGTAGCGTGGAAGTGCGCAGGCACCCCCACCCATCCCTGGTGTGTGTGTGTGTATACATATACATGCACACACATACACACACACACACACACCAGAGTTAATATGTATATGTATATACACATATATACATACATACACACACACATATA
This sequence comes from Sphenodon punctatus, assembly GCA_003113815.1. NCBI lineage: Eukaryota > Metazoa > Chordata > Lepidosauria > Sphenodontia > Sphenodontidae > Sphenodon > Sphenodon punctatus. Next base: position 341,456 of record QEPC01003529.1, read on the forward strand.
CATACACACTCACACACCAGAGTTAATATCTGGTATCCCAGATAGCTTGATGATTATTCGGTAGGGCCAATTCTATTGTCTGCGGAGACCGTACGCAACCCATATGTGCACACATGCACGCAAACTGTGCACAAGTCCATAGCAGAGACATTGTGCTGCATGGATTCTGTGTTACGGGGTTTGGCATTGTGGCCAGTAACTTTTCATAACTGCAGAGGTTAACCGCTAAACCAGAATACCAGATATTACTGTTTGCCAAATTACCATTTATCACATTACCAAACCATTTTGAATGGAGGTAGAAGAAAGGTCAGCTGGTAATATGGTAAATGGTAACAAAAAATAGTTAAACGGTTAGCCATCAGTACTAAACCATATACCACAATATGCAGTTGGATACTGGATAGTAGTGTTACTCCCATTTCAGCTCTAGATGAGACCTCTGACAATCAAGGGTGGAAGCAAATGGATTTCTCCATTATGACCTGTGGTGCATTTCTCTGAAGCAACCACAGTTGGCCAATGTCAGAGACAGGATGCCAGGTTAAATGGGCCACTGATCTGATGCAGTATGGCACTTATGTAATGAATGGGCAGGCTCCTTAACTGAAGTTGGCTGGTGTGCTGCTCTAAGATTACCTTTCAGCCTGCATTTCAAAAATTGCTGCTACCACCCAAATTTTATAGGACCTCTCCACTTCAGTAGCCCTACCAGTCCAGCCTGACCCAGGAAATGTACATGTGTGGGGTTGGGTTCCAGTTCCTTCTCACCCTCTAAATTTTATGCAATCAGCAAAGGCAACTTTCACTGACTGTCTGAAATAAGCCACTGAAATAAGCCAAATTTCCTTATGGTGGGCATGCCTGATGGCAGTGAAGTACTGTTGCAACCATGCTACTGGTGAGGATGTGCATTTCCTGGGCACTTCCTTGCAAGTCACTTTCCTTCCCTTCACACAATCCTTGGATCCACTGGGAACCACTTGGAGAGATTGTATCATGGAAACATTCATCTCTCTCTTATGTGAAGACTGAGTGGAGATTCACACATAAGGTCTCTCGTCCATCTGCGTATCTGAAGGGCACAATTCAGCCCAAAAGACAGTAAGATGATCATGCAATTTGTCTTCCTCTCATTAGCATGATTCAGTAATAGACTTGCATTTTTGAAGAATGTTCTATAGTAATCCAAATTGTCCTATTTAACACAAGGTGTGAAAGTAATACACTTAAGACGTCATTGCAATTTTGAGCTCTTTTTAACATTCACATTATAAAACACCCCCAGTTGTGAGTGAAAGTAGATGTCCCTGTACATCGAGAAGTCAAACTTGCCATAGTTACAAAATGAGGCAGAAAAAAGAAGTAAACGAACAATGACTAATAAAATACATTGTGTACAATTGACAAGATGTGATTTGATGACAATTTCCTATATTGAGGCATTTGGTTTCTACAGCATTGAGATAGTTGTCATATCATGTGTTTGTTTACCAAACTGAGTATTGTGGCACCCCGCTGTGTTGCTAACAGAGCAGCAAGGTATAATTGTTGTTGCCAGAGATGCAAAATTCTCCCCAAAAAGACAGCCCGCCCATGCTTGGCAAGGTCACGTGGGAAATGGGTCGGTGGGCATTGGGGAGCCTGAATGGGGACAATGCTGAACCGCAATGTAGTCTAGGGGGAAAATGCCCCTTCATGCAAAAACCAGTCTGCCCTTGGAAAAGGTGGTTAAGTGGGGGAAGCCCTGAGTAAGTACAGGGCAGTTAAGAAAGGGCCTCTTCCCTGTTTTAAGAAACCACTGGTGAATAGAACTTGAATCAGTAACAGTTTCAAAGGCATGGAAAATGAAAGCACCCTATGTTTCCCTCACACAAGCCAACGCCCCCACACCCTATCGGTGGAAATGCACCTTGGTATCGCCCCTCAGTCTAGGGCTCCCCTCATGATTCCCTCCCATCCCTAAATCACTAGAAACCCTCTCCCCTTTCATGCCCAGATGTGTCATTTGTCATCTCAGCCCCAGTCTGTTTACCTTATGCATCTTCCCTTTGTTGTACCTGGACACACACCTGGCCCTCTCGTCTTTCACACCCAGATGTGTTCTTTGTCCCCTCAGCCCCCGTATGCATCTTCCATTTGTCATGCTTGGACCCACCCCTGAAATCCCTTTTGTCCTCCCTATGAGCCTATTGTGGCACCCCTGATCTTATCCCAAAATCTTTATCCAAAACCCTATAACTGCTGCTTGTTCCCCCTCTGAAATTGAGAAAGCTTTGGATCTGCAAACATGTGCAGGTCCCTCCGTGCGTGTCTGTGTCTGTCCCCCAGACTTTGGTCTGCCCCTTCCCTTTATCCCCGAACTTCGCTGGATCCACGGGCCGCCTGTCCCTTTTTCAACGGCAAGGAGAGGTAACCATTGTACATGACTTCCTCTCTCTCTCTCTCTCTCTCTCTCTCTCTCTCTCTCTCTCTCTCCCTCATGCCTTTCTCTTTGTGTGTGTGTCTCCCCAGTGTCTTACTTTCATTTACTTTCATTTTCACTTGCCGCTTGTGCTTCTCCTGTAAACCACCAGCCAGACCGGACTGTGTTGATCAGTATATGTGTGTGTATCCCATTGTGTGTGTTTTCTTTTATGTTCCTTTGAAATAAACATTCCCTTTTTATTAAACATTTGTCTCCCTCTCTTTCTCTACTTTTGGGGAGGGTACGTAACCTGACTGTAGCACCTATCGAACCTTAGACTGATTCTTGTGGTACGTAGGGACCCCTAGTTAAACTAATTTGGCTAATTCCCCTAAATTTAAGAATCAAGCATATATTGGGATACCGACCCCCCCAATAGTCACACGTGGAAGGGGCTCTCCTGCTAACATGGTATACAAGATTCTCCCAGCTAGGGCTTGCTCTGTCATAAGGCAGGATACATCTGTTCCCCACTGATCAGATGTTCAGTGGAGAGCCAGAGACTCTTTCTGTGGTGCAACTGGATGTAGGTGGGGAGAGAGGCAGGATGAGTGAACCAGGGAAAGTGTACTGGATGGGGAATCAGGCTGAGGCCATGGAATAGCATTCAGTCATCAAGGTGCTACAGTTAATAAAACATGACCTGTCAAGGCTCAAGCCTAACCTGGAAGTTCTGCCCTTTGAAACTAGGGCTCAAATTGTAAGGAAAAAAGTACGGGGAGCATCAATCAAATCTTGCCCCCCATAGCATTTGAAGCCAGTAGCTAAAGGGGCCATCAAAAAAGGTAGGAGGAACCCCTCCCAGCCCCCCTTCTGTAATTCAGACAGTGCTTGACACCAGAAGCATGGGGGCAATATTCAAATTAGTGCTGAAACTTGGTGTTCCAAATTAGTCGGTTTTTACTGAGTATCTTGGTATTCAACTTGGTTTACAGAGTACCAAGTAACTGAGGAATCAGACTGGTACTCGGTACTCGGTCCAATACTCGAACGAACATACGGGACTTTTCCTGCCCTTATATAAGATGACTCCACTGACTCGGTACTCACTAGTACTCGGAAATTACTAGGTTTTCTTTTACTGAGTATTTTACCAAGTATCAAGAGCGACTGAGTGAGTATTTGTCTGAGTTTCTGAGAACTGGCTGAACTCTGAGTCAGTCCTTGGAAACTCGTAAATACTCGTGAATAAATTTTTGACTATTCATTTCAGCCCTAATTCAAATGTGCCGACAGAGTTATGCTGCTAGCAGCTTGACCAATCCCTGTTCATGCCCCTTCTTTGCCAGTTTTTGCTCAGGAATGGTTTAATCTCAGCGGGGTCCAAGGCTGGTACTATTATCACCAATCAACTATTTGCAAAGGCTGGGGCTTCTGAATCTATCCCTAGGTAAGATCTTGCATAGTGGAATAGATGCCAAGATTGAGCACTGGCATGAAAGAAGGTTCTGGGGTTTAGCCCTGGAACAAATTGAGCCCTTTGTTATATTAGCATTGTTTATATAGTGCCAGAAATATGCCTGATGTTGAATAGTCATGTAGGGCTTAGACAAGAGCAAATGTTCCTGTTTCAAAGTGAAATGCTAACCTTTTAGGAGTGCTTGGAAGTGTCTGTTGGTACTTCATCAGTTTCTGGTGATTCTGCACTTCCACCATTTTTTGGCACTTCTGTCACTTTCTGGGATTTTCTGGTAAAAAAAAAATTAGTCACTTTCTTGGACTTTTTCATCACTTTCCAGGAATTTTACAAGAGCTTAATGTCACTTTTACAGTACAATTTCCAGCAGTTCACTGGCAAGTTTTTGTCTCTACAGCTACTTACAAACAGAAGAAGAGAAAAATTATCAGATAGGAACACTGGGGGAAATAAGGGCAAAAAGATAGCAATTCCATGGAGAGCCTTGAAGGTGGCATAACATAGGGAAAGTTCACATGTACATTAAAGTGTCCTTACAAGGGCAAGAGAAAACATCTGGTTGCAAATCTCATGGACTTTTTTGTATGTGTGAATGCCCTATTCTGTGTAATTTCTGCTTTTATTTGCATTTTCTCTTGGTCTTGTAAGAGTTGGATTTCACAGTCTTATCAGCTGACCTTCTAAATGTGCATAAAAGCAGAAATTATGCATAATAGTGCAGTCACATCTACATAAAAATCCACAAGATTTCTAATCAGATGTTTTCTCCTGACCTTTTAAAGATATTTTCACGTATGTGTGAATGTGCCCATAGTTCTGGGATCAAAAATACAGTGCAATCCTGACTACGTACACCCTTGATTCCCAAAATTTTAAAGGGAGAATAGAAGAAGGGATACCAGTGTATTTTGTGGGACTGCCAAGAAAGGCTGTCACATAGATTTGGACAGGACTTCTCTCCATGAACAGAAAAGGCAGTTTCGAATTCTAGTGAGATTTATGCATTAGGGAAAGATGTGTGAATGCATAATTATATGCACTTTTTCTCTTGCATCTCCAGCCAAGCCCATTAAGAATGAAATCTCACTAGACTCAGATTGAATACATACTGCATTACCAGTATTTGTACAATACTATGCCCAATGAACAAGGGAATGGAGGAAGGGGGTTAATAAAGATATTCAGTTGTAAGAAGGAAATTCATTATAAGAAAAATATAAATACATTTAAAAGGTGTATACACAATTATATGATTTGATCTCAGAAGGAAATATGGCACTGAGTGTTTGACATTGATTTCATGTCTGTTAGAATTACACACAACCAACTTTGAATTACATTCACCCCATTCAGTAAAATAGACACTACACGACCCTTGCTGTAACAGCCATAGAGAAAATGATGATGAGCACCATAGAAAGGGCATAATGGAATAACATCATGAAAACACAGATTAAATTAAAGGAAAATGCTCTATATCATTTCTTGCTATTTGGGAAGCAATAATGGAGCTACAGGATGACAACAACAAAAAAAACTTAGCAGATGGCAATTCTTCTTAATCAAGCAAATTAACGGATCATATGTTAAAAAAAAACACCAAGTAGTGGGTTATTTGACACACGCTGTAATTACATTGGACATATTGCTTTCAATAAATGTTAAGGGACAAATTAACATTACAGTCGTGCCAACTAGGTTTCTAAATCTGCTTTCCAAGCTTATAATTAAAATCCTAAATTATTACTGCAGCAAATTAACAGTTTTAATATGATTCAAACATTGTGATCATTAGCATTTGGATTTTTAATAGGCTTTTTTTAAAAATGCAAATCTAAATAATATCTACCACGGTAAATGCTTAATTGTAGAAATAGATAATGTGAAGAATTGCATTTTTAAGTAGACTAGCTTCTAGAATCAAAAATTGTGGGGAGCTGGGAGTAGTCTGCATTAATAGCCCTTAAACTTCAAAAGTCAAGGAAGAACATATTACCTACTATTAAAATCTGGAGTAATAATGTTATTGTGTGTGGAACCCTCTCCCCTTAGAGATCTGCCTGAGGCCAAGTCAGCTTACCTCTCGAAAGAGATGTAAATCCTTTTTGTTTGGTCAGGCATTTGGTGGGCTAGGATAGGACTGGGTGGACGGGTTGAAGATTAGTGGGTGGGGTGGGTGGGGTTTAGGGTTTTTTATTGCTTGTTATATGTTTTTATATATGTTTTATTTTTAAATATTTTTGTAAGTTCTCCTGAGCCTTTGAGACAAGGGCAGGGTAAGCATCTAAATAATAAATAAAGTAAAATAAAATAAATACATAATAGCAATACTGTACAAATATAAAGTCAAAGGAAGCTTTTCCACTGACTTCAATAGGCATTAAATAAGATCAATATTCCTCATCATTTCTAGGGCTGAAACCAGATTTCACCAAAATAGAAAATCTCATTGAAATCCCGGCTCCTGATACTGTCTTGGTCCAATCGAGAACCTCTTGCTACTTGACAATGTCTCAATCGACATTTCATTGCTTGATTTACTGACTTTCCACTTACAGGGGTCCCGTTTTTGTTGTTTTATATTGTTCCTTTTGCTTTGATCAATCTGCAATTGGATACTCAAACAGAAGAGCAGCGAACAGTAAAGCAGTAAAAGCGGTACTTGACAATGTCTCAATTGACATTTCATTGCTTGATTTACTGACTTTCCACTTACCAGGATCCCTTTTGCTGGTTTACGGTTCACTGGTTTACTGTCCATTACAAATCTCAAGAGGGAATACTGACACAATACCGCATTTCCTGCACTCCATTTTCCCTTATACTTCCTTGTCACTCATTGGCTGGTACACAGATCCTTTTATTAATCTGCAGTCCAATTGCAGATTGATCAAAGCAAAGGGAACAATATAAAACAACAATTCTGATAGGAACAACTGGAGTGGAGGTTAAGAGGCACTGGGGGGAGGTTAAGGGGTGGACAATTCGCACAGTGATTGTCTCAGAAATGTGGAAACAACAAACCTAGAAGTAAAATGGTACACTTGACAATGCAATACACAGTAATTGAAGGGTACATAATACATAGTAAACAGTAATAAGAAAGTTGGTAATGCAGGACGGTATCTTGTTGTATTCTGATAACTGAGAAATCACATTGGTATTGGGAAATTCTCAGGAAAATCAACTCTGGTTCCTGATATAGTGAAATTACTTGCAAGTAAAAACGTTGCTGCTCATTTCAGCCCTAATCATTTCCTCTGCCTTTCTAGTAGGGATGGGCAAACAGATTGCGGTTCGGGTTCGTCCGTTCGGTTCGGCTGCGTTCGGTTCGACTGAGTTCGGTTCGGCCGTTCGGTTCGGCCGTTCGGTTAGTTCGCCGGGTTCAGGTTCAGCCGTTCGGTTCGGTCGTTCGGTTCGGCCGTTCGGTTCGGCCATTCGGGAAATGTTATGGGTGGGTTTTTTTGTTTTTTATATGTCTAATTGGTTTTTTATTTGGTTTTTATTGGGTTTTATATGGTTTTCTTTTGTTTTTTATTTGGTTTTTTTGTTTTTATATGGTTTTTATTTATTTATTTGTTTTTATATAATATATATATATATATGTATATATATATATACACATACACTAAATCTAACTCCTATTAACTATTCTAAATGCTATGAACTAAATGGATTAGCTAATAAGTACACAGGCCTACTCCTACAAACACTAAAACTAAATCACTAACGTTATCTCTATCACTAAGCTAGCTCCTACAACTACTATCCCTAACCTATTTTTCTCTATATATCTATATCTCTCTATCTCTGTCTATATGGGATGGGGGGGGAATCACAAACCCAAGGTTTCAGTTTAAGATTTAAGTTACATTTCAGTACAAAACTAAATGAAACTTAAAGCAATCTAATAATCCTACTCAACACCTGCTGTTGAGGAACAGTGACTAGCTCAGAAGGTGTTGGGAAGGAGGGAGGCAGATAGTTTCATTTCTTGCAAGCCTCTCCACCCCTGGTGCCTGGAAGTCTGCTCCTCAGTGACTAGTACTACCCCTCCCTGTCACCTTAGAGTGAACCTTTTTTTGCCACCCGAACGTGATCCGAACTGACCGAACTGTTCGGCCATTTCACCATTTGGTGTTCTGTTCTGTTCAGTATGTTTGTGTTTGGGTTCGGGTTTGTGTTCGGTCATCCAAACAGGCCAAGTTCGGGTCAAACTCCAAACTTCCGAACCGCGTTCAACCATCCCTACTTTCTAGCTCTTCTTTTATCCTGCAACTGCTTTAGACTCTTTTTATCACCTGCACTTTTCTGTTCTTTCCTCTTTCATTCCCCTTCTGCTCTTTATTTTTCTTTAGCTGCAAATGCAGAGCCAGCAAAGGGTAAATGTAATTGCAGTTGCAATTAAACTGTTGTTTAGAGAGAGAGAAAAAAACACCCTCAAACATTTTGCAGAGAATAAGTTCTCACAGTGCTGTTTTGCCAGCTGCCTTTCTTATCCAGCTCTGCACCCCAGTTGTTTAAGCTGACACTTAGCCACATTTATAAACCATTCATGTCTCTAATAAAACAGATTTTGTAGATTCTTTATCATCCAGCCTCCCCACCTTCATTAGCTTTAGCACCACATTTCTCCTCTGTTCCACCCTGATCACTCATTTTAATCATGCAGAATGGCCTATATAGACCCTTTCTCATAACTATCCTCTCTTTCCATGTTTGGTCTACCCTTTATCTTCCCAATCCCAACATGATCCTTATAAACATTCAGACTCAGAATGAAGTATTATATAATAGGATACATATACAAGCTTATTTTCCTGCAGCTATCCTGTCAATATCCTTTGTCCCCTTCAGCTACTCTGTTTTTGCCAAAATATTTCATGTAGTTTTGTACATAAACTTCATTGGATCTAAAGAAGTCCCAAGAGGAATGAATGTGGCTGTTCTCTTGTTGTTGGAGAGGATTAGTTTAAACAAAAGCTCCTGTGTAATATAAAAGATAGTCTTCTAAGTACAAAGACAACTACCTCAAATCACTATAATAAAAATTTCAATGACCTTATTTTTAAAGTGTAGCCTCCATTGCTGGAGGCAGATTTTTGTGCCCACCCTTAATTGTAAGAACAAGTCATATCATCTAAGGGAAGGAACCTGGCTGGCAATAGCAAAAGGGGCAAAGTGCAAAGAAAGGCCAATCATGGACTCCTGAACCCCAGGGCAGCCATTCGAGAAGCCCTTAGGGATACCAACACCAAAAGAAAAGGCTTGGGAAGGAAACATGACCATGGTCATTCCTTCCTCCATGGTGGACCTTGGCAAAACAGGAGGGCATCAGAGGTGAGGATAGGTTGCTGCATTCTTAACTACTGTTAGGGTATTTTGAAAATAGGGTATTTTGAAACACAGTACTTGTTGTGTTTTGTATTCCATATTGTTTACATATGTACTTTTGTCATGGACAAATGGCTAGTACAATAAAGTATTTATATTTATATAACTACTGATACATGAATTTGTTGATCTGTCCTTGGGGTAATGCAGTTTGGCATCTCATTTCCATATGGGCAGAGAGAACATGTAATGGAAGCTTAGTGTGGTTAGGCCTCCTCAAACCAATTCTGCATGCGACTTGCAATGTCTTTGAATAGCCACATTTTAAAAGGAAACCTTTATTGTGAACAAATAGTAAAAAAGGAACAAAAGTAATAACAGTTACTGATTCTGGATGTGATATGAAGCTGTGCTGTACTGTTACACAGTAAGGGCATTTTTTACACAAGCCTTCGGTTCTCCCAGACTTCTGAGTCCAGGAGAAAATCTCATCCTGTAGAGGCTTAGATGCTCACTCCCCACGACCAGAAGTTGGCTGGGCGCCATTGGAAAAAAGTGGGGGCCAAGGAACTTGTGCATGCTTGGAGACCCGGATTTGTAAAACGTCATCATCAAGGTTTGCACTAGTTCCACCGCACCCATCATTTCCAGTCATGCCTGACTGACTTCCAGTAGTAGAGGTAAATGTCTAATAGGGATGTGCAAACGCGGTTCGGAAGTTCGGAGTTCAGACCGAACTCGAATAGTTCGGTCAACTGAACTGAACTTTTGAACCAAACTCGAATTCGACCAAACTATTCGGTCAAATCCGAACCAGTTCGCTAGGCCAAAAAACCCGGTTTTGAATGTACGAACTTGGTTCGGAAGTTTGGAATTTGACCGAACTTGAATAGCTAGTTCAGTCAACCGAACCGAACTTTCGAACCGAACTCTATTTTTGAACCAAACTGAATTTCCAAACTCGGTTCTGTTTGCACATCCCTAATGTCTAACACCCTCTCCCACTGCTTGTGCATGACTTTGTTTTGCTTGGACTCTGAAGTCTGGGAGAAACAAGGCTCATGTAAAAACATCATCTGTCTCCATGCCTTGCTCTTCTGATCTGGCACTGCCAGCCTAGGCTCCACTCAGGACAGCAGGAAGTATGAGTGTGACCTCTCTTCACTCTGGAGGACTACATTTTAGCACACGTATCCTCTGCTCTGCCCAACCAGCCTTTTTTACTGCCTCAGCAATCTAGGGTATTTTCAAACGTGAAGACTCAAGGAGCCACCATGCTTTGATCCTGCTCGTAGTGTAAACCCTCACCATGGGCAGGATCATGCCCCATCATCTAACAAAAGTGACAGCAACCGGAGATGAGGCGGGAGTGGGGAAAAGGCAGGGGGATGTCTCTGCCCTCCTCAGTGCAGCCCGGTCTGCCCCACCTCCCTGACGGGCAGGTGCGGTGGCCTATGAGGTCACCACCCACCTGGAAAAGCTCCAGCCACCAGACAAAGTTGGGTAGAGTGGGTCATCAGACGTGATGGCCCACTCTACCACAGTCTGGGATAGGCTTCCCTGGACCGTGGCAGGGCTAACTCCAGGATGCGTGCTGGCAGCAATCCCAGCACACAACCCAAATTTAATCCTGCCATGGTCCAGGGTAAGTTTGTTTCCACCAACAGTTAATATCTGGCTGGCAGGAATGAACGTGATACTATCATGAGTGGCTATGCCAGACTGTGTGGCCACCAGTGGTAGCGTCACATTTAAAAATACCCCTAGTTGTGGGTGGGAATAGCAGCAGTGGGTCCTGAGCCTTGAAAAGGATATGTGTGCTAAAATGTAGTCCTCCAGAGTGAAGAGAGGTCACACTCATACTTCCTGCTGTCCTGAGTGGAGCCTAGGCTGGCAGTGCCAGATCAAAAGAGCAAGGCCTGGTACAAGCAGGGCAGCTCCACTGCTGCTATCACTCCTCTGGGTCAATTAATAACACCTTTGAAAATCCCACACGCACATCTGGGGAGAAAGGGGAGTGTTCATAAGGGTCAGGAGAGTCACAACGTATGCTCAGGCCTCTCCATGTACAATATAGCCACATAAAGTACATTTAGCTATTGCACTCAGAATTAGGCTATTAAGTGTATAAGTAGCAGCAGTCACATCCATAATTAATTGTAAACCTACAGGCAAAATTATTGGCAGGGACATTTGTGCACTTACACTAAAAAAATCAGTTTGTCTTTTGTTTTTGTTTTTTTAAATAAAACAATAAGATAAACAATCTTCAGGGTGCCATAATAATTTACTTCCCTGAACCACTGATGCAGAACTGTCACTTTACACCAACTAAGTATCTAGCCCAGGGTGGGGGACCTCAGGCCCGGCGGCCAAATGAAGCCCCCTTCTGGTTTTTATTTTGCCCCTTTTCAGTTCCTGGATCTGATCACTGGATCCAGTTCAAACCCCCAAGCACTGAAAGAGTGATCTCAGAGTATGGGAGCAGAGATGAGGACATGCACTCAAAGATAGGGGACAGAGTCATGGCACAGATCCATCATCTGGACTCTCCCCTTCCCGAGTGTATCCTTAACCACCCCTACCCCCAACTTCCATGCGGTTCTGGTTCCCCACGCCGCTCTAGCCCTTTGTTCCTAGGTGAACTACTTGAATTTTCTCCTCTCAACAAGCAATACAGACTGTATACATGATTTCTAGAGATTATACAAAATAATAGATGAAAAATAGCAGCACGGGAGAAGAAATGGGCTCTGCAGGACAGCAATAGAAATGCCACCCAGCAACTTAAGGAAGAGAAGAGCTTACTTTCTTCTGCTGAGCCAGCAAGTAGAGAGGCTTAGCAGCGGCTGGAAAAGCCTGAGTAGGAACCTAAAGGAGTGTTCTCTCTTATGCAAAAATGCTTCCATTTTAAAAAAAAGTCCTTAATACTTAAAAATTGCCTGATAGTGATGCTGGTGGGGGGGAGGAGGGAGAGGTAATTTTGCAGAGGTAGCTCACCCACCCTCTTTTACTGGTCACTGTATATCTAACGATGAGTTGTCTACTTGAGGCTGGTGAAGGAATACTCCCCTTACATGAAATTGGCTCTATGCAGTAGGGATGGTGTTAGGGCTCGGGGACAGGCGGGAGGCACACGTGGGAGAAGGGCGCCGCAGCCTCGCCCCGGTAGAGTTCCCGCTGGGCAGGCTCAGCTGTCGGGCCCTCCAAGACAGGCCCCGCTCTCCCCGGCAAGCCAGGCCCCGCCCCTGGTGACGCACGCACGCTCGGCGGGCGTCCCAGGGCGGGGAACCACACCCCCGCACCTCGCGCCTAGCGTAGGGCTGCCCCCGCCCCTGGTGCGCCGCTCTGAGCGATTGCGCGCGCGCACGGGGGCGGGGCCTTAGGGTCTTAAGCCAGCGCCGCCAGACAGTCGGCGCTGGTGATTGGGAAACTGGCCGACAAACTTGTGGAGAGCAAGAGAGCGTGCGAATCTGAGAGTGGAGTGTGGAGAGCGTGTGAAGCCCCGAGAGCCTGAGTGAACCTTCCCCTTGTATTCCTGGTGAGTGTGGTGCGCGTGAAAGGTGAATTGCTGTGTGTGTGAGTGTGTCCTACCCGCACCCCTCCCCCGCCGTGACTTCAACTCTGTGGACCCTTCCTTGTGCCTGCAAGCCCCGTGTTCCCTCTCCTGTGGGGTCCCCCGCACCTACCCCCCCCCGGGGTGTACCTTCCCTTCCGTCCTACCTACCTCCTGCCTTGCGTAAGTGTGATCGTGCGTGCGGGGGGCTGGCCTTGGAACCCCACTCAGTGGCGCCCTATGATGATAGAGGCCTGTTCTCCTTAATCGGAGGTAGTGGCCACACTTCTATCCTGACGGGCATTAGTCCACGAGTGTTCCTAACCCTGTGTGGGGTGACCGTGGGTAACGAGCGATTGAGGAGTGAGCGAGGAAGGAACCCGCTAGTGACCCTCCCCGGTGACAGATGGGTGAACGCGGTTCGGAAGTTTGGAGTTCGGACCGAACTCAAATAGTTCAGTCAACTGATCTGAACTCCCAAACTGAACTCAATTTTCAAACCGAACCGAATTTCCAAACTCGGTTCTGTTCATCCATCCCTACTACGCAGCAGGGCAAAGGGAGGGCATCTTCCTTGCAGTGCTTCCACCCAGTTTTTTAGACCAGTTGAGCAGAACACACCACCATTCCTTAGGGCTGTCAGCCAGTGACTAGTGTTGTTTATTTATTTAGTTAGTTAGTTCAACAAAATACCTCGCCTCTCTCACATCTGGCATCCCAGGGCAGCTTAAAACATATAAAAAACAATATAAACAATATAAAATTACATTCCATAAAATTAACAATAAAATCATCAGTATCAAAAAAGAGATCTGCATAAACACCCCCCTAACCTCCGTGCCCCTGAATGCCTGACGAAAAAGTCAAGTCTTGCAGTTACACTGAAAGGCCAGGAAATACAGGCTGAGGCAGAACTCAAGTGGGAGAGCATTCCAAAGTGATAGCGCAGCCACTTAGAATGCCCTCCTGTCAGTCAGACCTGATGGTAACACATGACCTCCAGGAGGGTGTCCCCAGAGAACCACAGGGGCCACCCCAGAACTTGGGGAGTAAGGCGATCTTTCAGGTAAGCAGGGCCCAGACCATGAAGGGCCTTAAAGGTCAAAATCAGCACCTTGAATCAGACCCTGAACACAATTCACAGCCAGCGTAGAGTCCATAGCACAGGATTTATGTGCTCTCTGAGGCTTGTCCCTTTAAGGAGGTGAGCAGCTGGATTTTGCACAAGCTGTAGTTTCCGGACTGTCACCAAGGGTAGCCCCATGTAGAGTAGAGATGTGCAAATGCAGTTCGGATGTTTGGAGTTCAGACCAAATTCAGTCTGTTCGGTCATCCAAACCGAACATCCGAACCGAACTCGAAAATGGCCGAACAGTTTGGCCATGTTTGGGTGAGTTCAGATGAGTTCGGGGCAGGAAAAACTGTGACTGGAAGGCCCATTTGGGCAGGGAAAACGTGACTGGAAGGGGTAGGCAGCTAAGGAGCAGACTTCCTGGCACCAGGGGTGGTCTCAGGGCCAAATGATACCAATACTGAAAAAAAATCAGTATCAATATAAGTACCGATAGCGCTATTTCAAATGTTCTGCAATGTTCAGCCTAACCGAACTTCACCAAACCGAACCTGAACTTGGTTTTTTATCCAAACGACTGAATGTCCGAACATCCAAACCGCATTCTGTTCGCACATCCTAGAGTGTTTTACAGTAGTCCAGCCTGAAGGTAACAAATGCATGGATGATAGTGGCAAAGTCAGAGTCCAAGACATAAGGGCGGAGACTCCTCACCAGATGTAATTGGCAAAAGGCACCCCTGGCCACAGCCAACACCTGAAGATCCATGCCTACCTGTGGATCTAGACGCACCCCCAGACTCTGCACAGATGGAGCCAGTGGAGAGTGGATGCCCCCAATAAAAGGTGCGACCCCCCCTCCCTCAGATTAGTGGCCCCACCAACCAACATCATGTCTGTCTCATCGGAATTGACCTTCAGCCAGCTCTGCCTCATCCAGTCCCCCGCAGCTGCAAGACATCAAGAAGACAGCTGGACCTGGGTCTGATGAAAAAGACAAATATAGCTGGGTATTTTCCTCATACTGATGAAATCACACCGTGCTCCCCCCTCCCCCCCCCGGTGGCTTCATACGCACATTAAACAGGAGAGGGGACAGGATGGAACCCTGTGGAACTCCACACAGGAGACCCCCTGGGGATGATGTACAATCCCTGAGTACCACCTGCTGGGACCTATCTATCAGGTAAGAGGGGAACCATTGAAAAATGGTTCCATCCACCGCGACCAAATCATGCAGGCGTGTCACCAAAAATGCATGATTAATAGTGTTGAAAGCCGCTGACAGATTTAACAGAACTAGAAAGATCAGACGACTACTATCTACTTCTACGTGGAGGTTGTCAACCAAGGCCACCAATGCTGTCTCCTTACTGTAACCTGCCCAAAAGATGGATTGCATGGGATCTAGAAAACTGATGCGGTCCAGATGCGCCTGAAGCTGATGGGCTACTACCCACATAATAGCCTTCCCTAAAAAGAGAAGCTTGCTGGTAGCTCGCTGAGGAATCAACATCAAGAGATGGTTTCTTGAGGAGAGGGTGAACCACAGCCTCCTTCATGCACTCCAGCACTCTCCCCTCCTGAAGGGAGGCATTGACCACCCCTTGGGTGAATTGGTGGGTGGTGCATGGGTTGTGGGAGTGCACCTCCACCCACACCACCTTCAGATGAGCGCCCGGTCCAAGGAGGGTGGGTGGACCTGGGTGGGCATGTCTTGTCTAAAAACAACCTTAATTAGAGGATGGCCACAGCAAGCAGGACTTTGGCGCCACTATTGAGATGTTGCTTGTGGGGAAATCATGAGCAAATCTGCCACAGGAAGAAGTGAAATGGATACCTGCAAAAACCAATATACCCGTCAAAATAATGGTACTCAATCTGACTCAGTAACATCAGAGACTAATCACTCAGTACTCAATTAGTGCTTATAGGCTACCCAATGTACTGATTTACCATTTTTGTCCCAGTTTTCCAACTTCTGGTACCAATTTTCTGACAATCTGTCCCAATTCCTGTAGCAATTAGTAAAATGGTAACCATAATACCCAGTATTTGGGGGTAACTGGGTGCCCAATCAGGTAGCCCATTGGTCATCTGACATGGTACTCAAAACTTCAGGTATTACCCATGAGTAGCAAATGAGCTGCTTGTTTCATCTTTAGTCAGAGATTCGTTACTCAATGGGGGAGTGGACGGTAGGAGACTGGACAACATTCTTGAATTCTAATTGAATTACTAAAAGGTTGTTACCTGTTTAATTCCAAACACCCATGTCTTCTCTTCTTTGTCTTGCTGATGGGGTAGCAAACACCACACTTGCAAATTATTTTCTATTAACTATTCCATGTTGAAATCTATCAGATGGCCAGTTTTTAATTTATTTTATGTGTCATATGGGTAATATCTTTTTTTTAAAAATTGGAATATCATGTTCCTGCTGCCTTCTTTCTTGGAAAAGTAATCTGGAAGGGAAGGGGGCTGTTTTACTCTGGTTTTCTGAAAGTATGTGACATTTTACGTATTGCACCATGGAAGTTAAGCATTATTAATTGGAAGGGAAAACAATTATTATTCAAATTCAGAATGTTTAAAACAAAAAACATTTGAAACCCAAGAATGTTCAAAGGATTTGACTTTGTTTGCATTCATACATACCTATTGAGATCCAGATCCTTGAAAACAGCTAGCAGGAAAGATCTATCACTCCCAAGGATTGCATACCCTTAACCAAAATGGTTGATAACATTTTTAATCCAGTTCTCTGGCTCCTCCAGAAAAAACAACTTTGATGACAACACGTGATAGAGCTGATCTTTCAAAGGTTAAGACAAGCAGATGGTATTTGATATGGCCTCTAAAATTACCTCACTTCCCATATTTGTGAGTTGTCCCAAGAACTACAATTATGAGGATTTCTGAAGAAGCCACCACTTTTCTTATAGAAAAAGAGACAAAGCCAGTACTGATAAACAGACATGACTCATGGTGAATATAGTATATATCTAGATCTAAAGCTAGATATTAGAGGTGGGACCCCAGGGCAATTACCAGCTACCAGATTTACCGGATACCGGTTTTCAAAAAAACGGATTCCCTGATTAAATCCAGTATACCGGTACCAGATTTATTCCATTGATTTCAATGGGGCACTGTCCCCATTCAAATCAATGGAATAAAAAAATTCCTCCCCCCTCCTCCTCCCAGGCTGTGCAGGTGGAAGGGGGGACAGCCCCCCCCC
>QEPC01003529.1:360786-374066 GCA_003113815.1 Sphenodon punctatus
ATAGAGATAGATAGAGATACAGTGTGTTTGTAGGACAAGGCCTTTGTAGTTAATTATTAGGATATTCCATTTAGTTCAATAGGTTTTAGAATAGTTAATAGCAGTTAGATTTAGTGTAGAGATAGATATATATTAAAAAAGAAACAGTCACTTCAGCCCCAGGACCCACCATCAGGGTTCTGGGGCCTACGTTACTGGCAGGGAGGGCTGTGGCCAATATGTATTGAGAAGCTGCCACTCTAGCTCCAGGACCCACCATAATGGGTCATCATTCCTCGCACTGAGGTGATGTCATTCCACCATATCAAATACCACACTCCAGCCCCAAGACCCGCCACCAGGGTTCTGGAGCCAAGTCACAGACAGGGAGGGGTGTGGCCAATACCCAGAAGCTGCCACTCTAGCCCCAGGACCCAACGTCATGGGTCTGCGGCCATCATTCATCGCATGGAGGCGATGTCATTCCACCGCATCAAGAAACAGCCACTCCAGCCCCAGGACCCACTGTCAGGGTTCTGGGGCCAAGTTACAGGCAGCCAGGGCTGTGGCCAATATGAATCTAGAAGCTTCCACTCTAGCCCCAGGACCCACCTTCATGGGTCCGGGGTCATCATGCCTTGCACAGAGGCGTGTCATTCCACCGCACCAAAAAACAGCCACTCAAGCCCCAGGACCTGCCCACAGGGTTCTGGGGCCAGGTTACAGGCAGGGAGGGCTATCGCCAATATCTACAAGCTGTCACCTCAGCCCCAGGACCCACCATCATGGGTCTGGGACCAACATTCCTCGCACTGAGACACTTCATTCAAGCACACGAAGAAACAGCCACTCCAGCCTCAGAACCCACCACCAGGGTTCTGGGGGCAAGTTACAGGCAGGGAGGTCTGTGTCCAATATCCAGAAGCTGCCATTCTATCCCTAGGACCCAGTGTCATGGGTCCGGGGCCGTCATTCCTCGCACAGAGAGCCAATTTTCCAAAGCATCAAGAAACAGCCGCTCCAGCACCAGGACCCGCCGCCAGGGTTCTGGGGCCACATTACAGGCAGGGAGGGCTGTGGCCAATATCTTTATGCTGCCACTCTATCCCCAGGACCCACCATCATGGGTCTGGGGCCACCATTTCTCGCACAGAGAGCCTTTTTCCAAATGCTGAACCGAACCGAACATGACCGAACCGAATGGCCAAACCTGAACACGGCGAATGGACCCAACGCCCGAACCGAACGGGCGAACCAAACCAAACCGGACCGAACCGAACAGCCGAACCCGAACTGTGACCTGTTCTCCCATCCCTACTGGCAAATGCCTATCCAGTGTTTTACTGAAAACCTTCAGAAAAGGGGATTTCATATCCTCCTTAGGCAGCTTCTTCCAGTAAAATTTAACATAAACCTACCTTCTTGTAAAGTCTGTTGATTTTTGTCCTATCTTCAGCGGTATCCTTTTTATGTCATCCTTTTAACCCCCATTTTCTGTGTTAAAAAAAACATTACATGGGTCTTGGGGCAGATTTCTACTAGAGCTGAAACTCATTCTTTGGAAAACTTTGGAATTCACCGAAGATTCCAGTACTTGGTTCTGAAAGTGTAAAGTCCAAAGTTCTGAGGACCAAGACCGTTCTACAGAAAACTTCAGAAAACTTCAGAAGCCAATGCTTGTGTGGCTGGACAGTTGAGCTTCTTCTGGAAATGAAACTTAGTGCCATATTTGGAAGGAGGAGGGTATGGAAGTGGACAGTTGAGTGGTGGTAAGCCAGATGGCAAGTTTTGATTGGCTGACCAAGCCAGATGGCAAGTCTTCATTGGCTGGCAAGGCAAAATAAAAGTGAGAGCCACTTTCCATTCTCTTTGTCGAATTTGGCTGTGTGGTACAGTGCTGGATCTGTAAGTAATCGGCAGGGTGGGAGAGGTGCCTGGTTTGGGCCTGGTTTGGCCTGTCCTGTCCATAGGGCCAATGCTGTGGGATGGGGGTCACGTTTACCTTTACCATGCCAAGCTTTTTAAAAATAAATTAAAATTGGGTGCCACACTGCTTCTGCCTGCTGTTTGGTTGGCACTTGGCACCATGAGGCCAGAGGGATCTCTTTGCCTGAATCCACTTCCCCTTGCCAGGTCTGTTGACCAATTACATGCCTTTTTTAAAAATAAGAGGGTACCCTGGGGTGCGTGTGTGTGTGTGATTTAATGTCAGGTTTCTTAATTTTGTCTGCTGGGCTGGCTGGCTTTTGGTGGGATTTATTTCTCCATGCAGTTGCACACTGTTTTGTGGGGTTGTGTGTGTTGTCTAGGCTGTGGCACAGCAGAGCCTAATTGTAAAGTGTAACTGTGAGTTCTTCTACTGTTGTTCTGCCTGCTGCTTGGTTGGTACCATGAGGCCAGAGTAGACCAGAGGGCTACTTTCCCTTCCCCTTGCCTGCTCTGTATAAGTTACCAATGCCATGCCTTTTAAAAAAATAAGAGGGGTGTGTGTGTGTGTGTGTGTGTGTGTGTGTGTGTGTGTGTGTGAGAGAGAGAGAGAGAGAGAGAGAGAGAGAGAGAGAGAGAGAGAATATGTCTGGTTTCTTATTTGTGTTTGCTGGACTGGCTTGTTTTTGGTGGGATTTATTTCTTCATGCAGTTGCACACTGTTTTGTGGAGTTATATTCTTTTTGAGTGAATGTCCCACTCTTGTTAGCCTGCCTTTTTGTGCACTGCTTGGTTGGCATAGCCATTAAAGTGGCTGCACTCACTGCTGATGGTGGGTCATGCTGTGGGTTTACTACTGTTCATTTTAAAAAATATATTTCTGTATGCAGTTGCACTTTTGTGGGGTTGTCTTCAGCGATTGTCCCACTCTTGCTAGCCTGCTTTTCTGGGTAGTGCTTTAGCGGTGGGTTGAAGAACTTTGCCAAGATGTGACAAGCCAGGGCACTGGGGGAATACTTTTTAGTTTCTTCCTGGTTAATATGATTGGGGGGGGGGGCTTGCCTTGCATAGGTAGCCTGGGCATATACAATGGAGGCTTTTTGTCGGGAATATCTTGTTTTTTGTGTGTGTTTGTAATGGCTGCTGGTCTTGCTGGTGGCACCCATGGGGCCATGGACCAAAAAAGCATGTTGAAATTTGATTGATCAATTTGATTTGCTTGCTAATGTAGTCTTTGGACTTTCTTTGGGGAGGCACCCCAGATCAACCCCTCCCACCCACACACCCCTGAGCTTCAAGCCTTGCATGTGCAGTAATCATGGGGCATGCATGGAGGTAGGGGGGAAACTTGCTGATCAGATACCCTTTTAGTTTTTTAATTACATGATGGTGGTAGTGTTTTTTGTGCTGGCTTATGTTCTGTCTCTCTCAGTAGTGGCTAGTGGGTTTGGAGGCTGGTGGGGCAGTGGGCAGGCTGAACCTGCTGCTGGTGGCTTTGCCACCAGCAGGCCTATGGACAGAGCCTGGTCTATGGGCGGAGCCAAGGCAGTGGTAGGCGGAGTCAGGGCAATGATAGGCAGAGCCAGGGCAACAGTAGGCCAGTGGTGTGACATAACCCAGCAGCAAGGAGTTCCTAGGGGTAATATTGGATAGACTGCATTAGTTAATGCTGGGAATTCTGCTGTGTGAAGCACTGCCACCGGCGGATAGAGAGCCCTCTTACTGGGGTCCCTTCCACTCTCCTCTCTCTTTCCCACTGGGTCCAAATTAACCATAGTAGGTTAAAAAAAATAGATCACGTTGCCATCTCCTACTTTTATCCTGAACCCTTTAATCCTCTATTTTCATGGCATCCTTGGCCACCTGTAGTCTTCTGAAGGTGTAGGCTTTGGGACAAGCCTTCCTTCTGGCTTAGAGAACTGGAAAGACTGAGTTAGCTCCCTGTCCTGGGACAAGCTGAATCAGAAGAGAATGAAAGGGCAGAGAAGGACAGAACAGAGAAGAAGGAGGAGGGAAAGGGTTTGTTTTTGTATCACAAGAAGAGGAAGGGGAAGTGATGGGTTCAGTGGGGGTCAGGGGAAAGGGGTCATCTTGTTGTCTGCAGCCTTCTCTTCTGCCATGCTCCTACCTACTTTGTCCTCTGTTCACAAGGAGAGCAGTTGCAGGCCTGTATAGCAACCAAACACACTCCATCCATACCAGCATCCCTAGTACCTACACTGTATCCCCAGCAGCCAAATGCCCATCCAAACAAACAGGCCTTTAAAAAAGTTTGGCCAGTTTCAGGGCTGCATTGCCACCAAACATGTGGGGCTGAATAAACCAAATTTAAACAATGCATTTCTGTTTCTCAACAAAACCCAGGGAAGATGCTCAAAAGTTCACAGTCATAAGCAAAGAAGCAATAAACTACTTTCCAGCAGGGAGTAGCAGTGAAACAGCAAAGGAACCATTTTAAACAAGAGTAGCCATGACCAGTGGACCCACAAATTTACAAAATGGCCTCTCTACCCATGCTTGGGAGGAGAAGGAATGCAGCAATGCATCATGCAATCACAGAGAAAGCAAAACCCCCCAGAAAACAGATCTTATCATCTTAAGCAATTGACCCAAAAGTATTACGTGGAGTCCTTAGCACTGCACATCACAAAAAAAGTAGCATGGAGTTCCACTTGTCCCTCAAAACATGCTACACACAGTTCTGTTGCAATGTAAAAGGCATCTGAGCTGCTACAACGAACATTCCTGCAAGGACTAGTAATTAGTGAACCAACATATGGCATGGCCTTCTCACAGACAAGCCTGCAACATCCCATGACCAAACTTCAAAGGGCAGGCCAGGGCCATTTTCAAATGCAGAGAATATTCCAGCAAAGACTGGAAACCTTTTCCCCCAAAGACCGTAGGTCCCCCCACTCAACACAGAGAAAGCACACAGTTTAGGCTGAAAAATAGCAAAGAAAGGGGACACCACTGACTTAAACCAACTATTTTGTGGGGGCTCCACAAAATGACTGCTGCCTTTTTTGCACATGCTTAGCGCTTGGGAGAGGAGGGAAACCATTAGTACATCACTGGCAACATGCATTGCAAGCACAGATTATGCCAAGCTAGAGGCCAAATATTGAGCTGCTGACCTCAGAACATCAACCAACCCTCTTTGATGAGCCAGAGGTGCCATATATTATACACAAGACACATCATCAATCTTAATTAGGAAAATACAATAGTGGCTTCCAAGTTAGAAAAAAAAAAACCTAAGATCACACTAGTAGTAGTATCTCTGCAATAGCCTTTACTTTATTAAAGGTTATTGCAGAGATACTACTACTAGTGTGAACTTAGAATATTATTAGCACTTAGAAAACAATATTGCATTTTCCTAATGGAAATGACTGAAAAGCCTAATTCTGCTACTACTAGAAGTAGAAGAAGTAGTTGTGGTTTTCAGGTCTATTCCTTGAAGTTAGAGTACACCACACAGCAGCAAGTTCAACTTTGCTCAAATAAAAAATTTGAATTAATGTCTTGAGGCAGCTGGCAGCACAATCATATTTATTTATTTATTTAATTTATTTATTTATTTCACTTTTATCCTGCACCCTCCTGCTTACAGAGCAGCTCAGGATGGGACAACACACACAATCAACAATTCATAATTAAAACATACTCAGTCACAATTTAATTTAAAATATCCTAAAAATACTAAAAATA
This sequence comes from Sphenodon punctatus, assembly GCA_003113815.1. Taxonomy (NCBI): domain Eukaryota; kingdom Metazoa; phylum Chordata; class Lepidosauria; order Sphenodontia; family Sphenodontidae; genus Sphenodon; species Sphenodon punctatus. The sequence continues at coordinate 366,406 of QEPC01003529.1, forward strand.
TACTAAAAGGGCAGAACCAATCTGTATGTATCCATATGTGATATCATCCCATAATAATCATTATTTATTATAACCTCCCCCCCTCCTGGGTCCTCCTCCTCCCCAGACAAGACACATTCCCCAGGGCCCGCTAAAAAAGCCCAGGCCAAACCCCAGATGGGTCCCCAATGTACTCACCCAGAGCAGGCTGAGCTCGGCAGCATCACCTCCCCACTGTTGGAGGAGAACAGGATGTGGGCTTGATGATGGACCCTTGGTTTGACTCAGTATGGCACTACCCAACTTCCTTGATGATGATGTGATGATGATGATGATGACTGATTGATTGATTGATTGATGAAATATTATATATATAATCTAAGGCATGTAATCTCTGATGAATGATGAAAATAGAAAGATTTGATTCAGTCTGACCACCAGCAGCTGGCCAACTGCAATCTCTCTCTCTCTCTCTCTCTCTCTCTCAACTTCTGAAAGGAAGTTAAAATGGACTGCCCCCACCCTCACCACGTGAGAGACAAAGCCCGCACCGATGAGTGAAAGACACTGCTGCTGGTTAAAACAAAACAAAAAAAACACATAGACCCAGTGGTGGCTGGTGGGTTTTGAGGTTGATGGGTCACTAAGGCCAGCCGTGCTGCTGCTGGAAAACTGGCAAGAATAGGGGTGAAGCCTATCCTAGGGGTGGAGCCAGGGCAACAGTAGGCAGAGCCAAAGCATGCCCAAACAAATAAGGCCCTATTATCGTGCACAGCGTGCTATGGAACATGAATAAGAGATAACACTCCACATCATCAATTGAACAAAACCCACATTGCAGCTGAGCATGAACAAACCAACTTTATTCCCAGGACAGGGAATGCACAGATATATAAAAACCAGAAAACCAGATATATAAAACCATGCACAGATAAAAACCAGCTAAAAACCATATGAAACAGCAAAAAACCAGATAAAACAGATATAAAACCATAAACAGCTAAAAACCAGCTAACAACCATATGAAACAGCAAAAAACCAGATAAAACAGATATAAAACCATATAAACAGCTAAAACCCAGCTAAAAACCGTGTGAAACAGCAGAAAACCAGATAAAACAAATATAAAACCATATGAAACAGTAAAAAACCAGCTAAAAACCATATGAAACAGCTAAGAACCAGATAAAGACAGATATAAAACCAGATAAAACAGATATAAAACCATTAAAAGAGATAAAAACAGATATAAAACCATATAAAACAGCTAAAAACCAGTGCCAACCTACTAGGGATGGGCGAACAGATCGCGGTTCAGGTTTGCCATTCGGTTTGGCTCCGTTCGGTTCATCTGTTTGGTTAGTTCACCGGGTTTGGGTTCGGCTGTTCGGTTCGGCCGTTTGGTTCGGGTTTGGCCGTTCAGGAAATGTTTTGTTATGGGTTGTTTTTTTGTTGTTTTTTTAATTTTTTTTGGTTTTTTATTTGGTTTTCTTGTTTTCATATGGGTTTTTTTTATTTAAATTTTTAATCTAATATATATATATATATATATATATATATATATACACACACACTAAATCTAACTGCTATTAACTATTCTAACTGCTATGAACTAAATGGATTATCTAATAAGTACACAGGCCTACTCCTACAAACACTAAAACTAAATCACTAACGCTATCTCTATCACTAAGCTAGCTCCTACAACTGTCTATCTATCTATCTATCTATCTATCTATCTATCTATCTATCTATCTATATTTGGGATGGGGGGGAATCACAAACAACACAAGGTTTCAGTTTAAGGTTTAAGTTTCATTTCAGTACAAAACTGAAATTAAACTTAAAGCAATCTAATAATCCTACTCTAAATGAAAAAACAGAGGAAGGGAAGGGAATCTAGAATGGAATATATGGTAGAGGGAAAGGATTCAATGGAGGGGAGGAAGGAAGATTGGACACGGAACACAGGGAGGGGTAAAAACAAAAAATAACCACTAAATCTATCTAAGCTAAGCTAAATAAATGAATGAGAATATAGGGGTAGATGGGTTGGATGGGTGAAATGGGAGGAGGATTGCAATGGATTGGGGAGCTGGGAAATGCTGGGAGAGGGAGCCTTCTGAAACGCCTGATGTTCAGGAACAGTGACTAGCTCAGAAAGTGTTGGGAAGCGAGGAGGCAGATAGTTTTGTTTCTTGCAAGCCTCTCCACCCCTGGTGCCTGGAAGTCTGCTCCTCAGCTGACTATCCCTCCCTGTCATGTTTGACCTTCCAGTGACCCTTCTTTTGCCACCCAAACTCACCCGAATGTGATCCGAACTGACTGAACTGTTTGGTCTTTTCGATGTTCGGAATTGAGTTCGGTTCGGTCAGTTTGTGTTTGGATTCAGGTTCAGGTTTGGTCTTCCGAACAGGCCGAGTTTGGGCTGAACGCCGAACTTCTGAACTGCATTCGCCCATCCTTACAACCTACAGAAAAGTCTCCCCCCCTGCCCCCATGTCTCTTCAGTGCATGCGTGCCAGCCCAGGAAGGAAAGTCTTTTTCACCATCTGGCACACATGCACTGAAGAGAAGCCAGGACTCGAAAGCCCCACGCTGGGGGCCTGCGCACATCCAGAATGGTGCTGGGCTGGCAGTGTGGGTCCTGGGTCATCCGTAATGGTGCTGAGCATGGGTGCTTTGGCACTGGGGGCTGCTGTAGGTCAGTGCCCCCAGCGCCAAAGTGGGGGGCCGCCATTGCAAAAACCACTCCCCCTCCCCCCATAGTTCCTGTTCCCCGAGTCAGTAGCACACCCACTCATCACAACACAGTCACACACACACACATCTATTGCTCCCCCTGCCCCTCCCTACAGGATGCCGAGAGCTCCCACCCAATTAACATTATACATGCTGCCAGGGACTATTATGGTGAATCGAGAGGCGGGCAGGTTCCTGTAAGCATTCAGCTGCCTGAAGCCGCGACCTCCAGGGCTCAACAAGTAGTAGAGTGAAGGGGAGCTAGCCTAGCTGTGTGGAGTTTGTGTTTCCTACTTGTCGGCCCAGAAAGCCTGCAGATTGATGGAGCGAGAGCCGAGCCCTTCCACTGGGACTTAAATGCCGCACTTTTGGCATGTGCGCCAATGGGCGTGCGTGCCTAAGGGCTGCGCGCGCAAAGGCATGCCCTTGTGCGCACGGCCTTAGGCACCGCGTGGCCGTGTCTGGCTCCCATCCTCAGAGCTGTGATTTTATACCACCGGTTGTTACACTGTAAACCTGTGTGCCTACGTGGGGGTGGTGAAGAACAAGTGCCACAAGTGGAATCCTTGGACTTCACTATTGCTGGTAGTGATGTGGAACTTTTCTTCCCTTTTAGAGAGATCTGGGTGTTTGAGGAGTTTGGGTTTTTTTTGTTAAGAACTTTTTTTATTGTCACCCTTCTCCCTTAGAGTTATACTCTGCGGCTCTTACTCCAGTGACACTTATTTTGCCGGGACAATTGGGGTAGCCCTGGTGGCTGGATATGGGGATAGAAGGTGATTTTCTGGGTGTGGAATACAAATTATATTGTTCACCCCAGCCTATCATGTAGAGCACGCTCTGCATCTTGGTTGATCTTCATCAGGAGTGTATGGGATTTGGGGAGTGATTCCCTTTACCCCAGAATATGGAGTTAAGATCCAGAGTAATCTAGGCCCTTTTATCCTTGGCAGAGGAGATAGCCCAGGTGGAGGGCATTCACGGGATTCCACGCCCCCTCCTCTCCTTAATCAAACCAAACTGACTCATTTTTTCTGCTCCAACTTAACCACAGCCAAAAGATTGCAGGAAGAGACTCTATTAGACTCTGCCCAGCCCAAACAGGGGGACTCGCCCACCCCCATTGCACAAGACCACTCAATGGCAGACCAGCCTTCTATATTGCATACTGTGTTGCAACAACCTTACCTTCTCAACCAAAAATTCAAAGATCTTAATGTGAGATTGGAGCTTGACCTTGACACCCATTTCAAGGAAGTAGAAGCTAAACTCAATCAAACTAATGAGCTTCTTTTAGCCCTGAAAATCTTAGTATGGGGCCTATGGCTTGAGTTTAGTTCATGGACAGGAAAGTTGAACTCTCGTGAGGTGTTGGGGTTAATCCAAAAAGATGCAGCTACACAGATTCAACTTAGTATGATGCATAGGGGGGATAAAGATGTTCCTGAGCCAGAGCTAGAATCAGGAGATACAACGATGGGAGTACTATCAACAGTGCAGGAGATTGGTGGTAAGGGCCCGCCCAAGAAGGCGGATCCCCTGTTCTCATCCCCCCAATATGAGGGGGGTGAGACCAATTGCAAGAGACCAACTGCAAGAGATTGGTTTCTGATTTGATTGAGAGGAAATATAATAGATACACAGGGAATAAGGTTGCCAGGCTTAGGAAATCAATGAGAAATGTAAACAGCTCAATCCATGGTTTTCTGCATGATTGAGACATGGATAAAATTTGGCACAGGAATTTTTCCAGAGATTCTCTTTCACTGTACGACAGAGATGGAGTCCATTTATTGAGAGCAGGAAAGAATCAATTTTTGGTTTACAGATCTCCATGAAAGCATTCTGGAAAACATCTAAAATACGCTCACTCAGAGCAGTCCTCTTTAAGAAGTTTACGGTTCTTTTAAGAGCTATTCCACCAGTTAATAATTCCCAGAAAGACTTTAAAATGATATTTACTTTTTCTCCAAAATTAACCAGTTGACCTGGGGTTTTTTTTTTAACTAACCCAGTTTCAGTTCAGTTTCAGTTTATTGGATGCTAGCATAGCCATGATCCATAACAAAATATAAAATGAAGTAAGATAACACATTAATACAATGTACAAGAATACAAAATACACAATACAAATAAATAATATTTACATCAATTAAAAAATGAAAGCAAAATACAAGACATATCAATAAAAGCTATTTAATACCTAACAAAACTTTTAGGGAATCTTAGGTACTCAGTGCAAGAGAGTGTCGCCTAATACCCTCTGTTTGGATGGCAAAAGCAGCTAATCTCTGAATAGAAGACTCATTTGTCTGTTGCAGCAGCCATATAATTTTTTCCTGGCTTGAAAAAGACCTCAAACAAGGTGAAAATGGGTAAAGATATTTAGACCTAATAGCATCATAAAGTGGACACTCCAAAATATAGTGTATCAAGTCCTCAAGAATTGTTTTACAGAAGGGATATTTTCACTCGGGTTTGGGAATGCCAGGATAACGGTCATCTACCATAACTGTAGGGGATTGCTCCAAGGGGAGTCGGGTTAGTGCATTTCTATAAAGTGAGGGGAGATCCAAAGAAAATTAGAAAGCCATACCCAACTGGATTTTCCACAATAGATAGCTCGGAGCTATCAGAGGGGCTGTAGCCAAGGCCAGGTCATTCTGGAGTGCCACATCCCTTACTCTTGTATACAAAGAAAGTTTATCCTGAGCCGAGAACAGTCTTTGATCTCCCAAAGTATAATAACTAAACCCCGTCAAGGCCGAGGTTTGCACAACATATTTCAGTCAAGGAGACTGAAGAGAACAAGGTTTTGACCACTCTTCAATAAAACACATTTTAGGAAGGCACAGTGGAAAATAAGCCATGATCTTAAACCAGTAAGACAGAATCCTAATAATAACTTTCATCTGAATAGCCTCTTGACCCAGTTCCAATCTAAGTAATGCTGCAGGAATTGCATGAGAAAGACCCATCAAAGTTCCAAAAAAAATATTTTTGGGGATTTCGAACTGCTCTTTTAATTAATATCCCCACACTTCAGTCCCATATAGTGACAACTTTAGGATCATAAACCTTCAAAGGGGCTTGAACTGATCTCCCTGCCAGCTTGTAATGCATTTTAGTGACGGCTCCAATAGACTGGGATGCTTTATGGCTAGCACTGAACAGAAAAAGCCATGAATACAATTGCAAAAAGTAAATACCAATATATTTATATATCGCCACCTGTTCCAAACTATAGGTACCCAATTTCCATGTAAAGTTAGTTCATCGCTCCCCCCATGTCATAATTTTTGTTTTTTCATCATTTACTTTCAGTTTATTCAAGTGAAAAAGACCTTCAAATTTTGTCAACGCTCTCTGTAATCCAATTGGTGTTCTAGATAACAAAATAATGTTGTCTGCAGAGTGGCGACCTTTGTAGACAGACTTTTGGGGGGATGACAATCATCACATTGAAGTTGTTCTATGAAATAGTAAAGAGAAAACAAAGTAGGAGCTATGACACAACCTTGTCTCACTCTATGCTGTACATCAAATATATCAGATACTTCACCTTTTAAGCCACATCTAACCTGTGCCCAACTATCCTGGTAATAAGCCATAAAATAATTTCAGAAGGCCAGGTTCCATACCACATAGAGACAGCTTTTTCCACAAGATCTGTCTGTCTATCAAGTCAAAGGATGATGAGAGATCAACATAGGTGACATATGATATTTTTTAACAAAGACATATTTGTGTCACAGATATTGCAATGTGAATACATGATCAATTGTTGCATACACACCTCTGAATTCTGCTTGATGTTCTCTCAGTAGTCCCTTCTCATTCATCCAACCCTGGATATTATGCAACAAATGCTTTCCAAAAATCTTAGAAGAGATATTAAGCAAGGTTATTGGCCAATATGAACAAGGTATATCACTAGGCTCCTTCTTTTATACAGGTATGATGGTAGAACCTCTCCATATTTCAGGAAAACTCAGGAATTGGATAATAGCATTGAACAGTAATAAGAGCAGTAAGAACAGGAAGCCACCATTCCAAGCTGATTAAATAATATTCAACTTGTAGAGCATCAAGTCCAGGTGCCTTCCCTCTCTTACAATCAATTCAACAAACTAGTACATCCTCCTCCCCAATCATATAAACACTCCTGCTAACATCCAGGATAATCAGACGATCTCTCCACCATCTTCATCAACATCCTGGGAAGAAGAAAAGTGGGAAACAAAATGTTGAACCCAGGTTTCTGGAGGGATATTTGCCTCTAGATTGATTTTGTAATGCCCAGCTATTTTATTCACCAAATTCCCAAAACCATTGGTATCCTTTTCTCTGGCTACTAGAGACAACCTCTCCCACCCCGGGGAGATGGGACACAGCATTCTGCACCAGCTGCAGTCTCGGGACCAGCTTCTCAGGCAGCCCCAATTGGAGCGCGTTTCAGTAATCCAGCCTCAAGGTGATGAAGGCATGGATGACAGTGGTGAGGTCGGAGTCTGAGAGATATGGCCGAAGCCGTCGGACAAGATGTAACTGCCGGAACACACTCCCCGCCACGGCCACAATCTGAGATTCCAGGCTGAGCACTGAATCGAGGAGCACACCCAGACTCCACACTTGAGAGACCATGGGAGGGAGAACCCCCCAACAAGAGGAGATTCAACCACCCCCAGATCCCCCAAGCCCTCGCCCACCAACATCACCTCTGTCTTGTCAGGATTCAATTGCAGATGGCTCGACCTCATCCAAGCCCCCACAGTTGACAGGCACTGGGAAAATAAGGAGACTGCATGACTTGGGTCAATGGAAAAAGAGAGGTAGAGCATACTGATGACACTGCATGCCCTGAAACCCTCTCATGAACTCCCCTAACGGCTGCATATAGATGTTAAACAAGAGGGGGGACAGAATGGCACCCTGTGGGA
>QEPC01003529.1:384762-414835 GCA_003113815.1 Sphenodon punctatus
AATAATAATAATAATAATAATAATAATAATAATAAATAGCTGTTCTTATCCTCAGAAGCCACCTAACATGAACTATGTCAGAGTCTTCAACTTACTTTTAAGAAGCTGAAAAATATTATTTCTGATATAATAGTTATTAGTCTGATTAGGAAGCACACCATTTGGAAATGGTAAAAATGTTAAATCTATTAAGCATTTATCTACTAACTGGCACTTTTTCCTTTTCTTAGTTTTATCTCTAAGTAGGTGGTTTCTTGACATAGAAGTCTGCCTAGGCACAAATAATCCAACACAGTCAGAATTTCTTGATATTGCACCTTCCATACTTTTAAAAGATTATTTACATAATGTGACCCTATCTAGTCTCTTTGTAATCTCTCCAAGTTGTGTTGTAACCTCATTTAATACTGTTCCTAACTCAGATATATTATCATAAATTAGGGACACAGTCTGTCCTATTAATAAACATTGCTTTTTTTAACAAATTGCCAATATCCCCAAAGTGCAAAACATCCTTATGAGTAAACATACCCTGTGAATTATTTACAGGATTCAGAGTTTCTTGGTTTTCCAAAGTTTCCATAACATCACCATGTCCTAAACACTGGCCCTCCTCCAGTGATGCCAAGCAGTCAAATCTGTTCGAAATCCCTATAGGAGAAACAATTGGAAGACCATAGGCAGGCAATATGGCAGTTACAAAGTCTGAGATCTTTGCTTGCTTTAATTTTGGAGAGATCACCTCCCTTGATGGCAATGCCATGGGTCTAGTTCTTTTCTTATCTGACATTTCAACCCCATGTAGCACAGTCAAAAAACAGAAATGAAATCAACAAGTAAGCTAAATAACAACTCACAGTTTAGAGTAGAGCAACCAGAGTCTCTAGGCCAGGGCCACAGGGCTCCCACAAGGGACCATGCCCATGTGCATGAGGCCCTGAGGTGTTCCCAGATAAACCCCTCCTAGGCGGAAGAAGATGGGCAAGGCAGCTTCACAGCGGGGCTCTGGAGGTCACACAGTTCTGCTCCAGGCTGTCTTTGGGAGGGGAGGGGCTCCCCAAATCACCATGGGTGGGCAGCAACTCCCTTTCTCCCCCTTACTCACTGACGAACCTGCACCTGCCCCACTCCAAAAGCCAAAAGGTTCTTGTCTTCACCCTCCAAAGTCTCTCCACCCATAAAAGGCAGACCGCCTCTGCCGCCTCTGCCCATTAAATGTGCCCATTAAATGTGTCTTTGCCCTTTGACAGTGCCCTTTGGGCACCACCCAGAGGGCGCTGCCCTCAGGGCTGCACCCTGGTTATAAGGTTACCTGGGAGAGGAGAAACAGAGAGATCTAGGCATAAGCAATCCTCCTAGGCAGCTTTTGAACTTTCATGCAGCCCGGCTCTCCAAAAGGCATCTCCAGTCAAAACCCCTAGAGCCCAGAAATCTAAACAAAATATCCATTTTGTATTATTCAGTGAGTGTGCTGTTGTGTCCCTGTTGTTGTTGCTGTCCTTGTACTCAGTCAACACAAGCACCTCCACTACTCCCCTCGTAGGAGGACAGTGGACACTGAAGATCGCAAGGAGGATCTCCATCAAGTTCATATGATGAATGCAGAAAGTGACCTGTCCACTTGACAGTGAGTGAGGTCACGGTGTGTGTGCATGTGTGCATGCGCGACTAACACAGACATGTTTGTGATGATGTATATCTCTATCAAAAGTGCACTCTGCTGGATTCTGCTTGGGCTGTAGGATGGAAATTTGGAATAAAGCACAGTGTTGCTATGGGGGCAGCATCAGAGCTTGTAATCAAAAATGACTGTGAAGGAGAGAGACCAATGGAGACAGGTCATGACAGGAGGGCTTTTATTTAGCCAAACAATATGGAATTACTAAACTACTATGGAGGGGAGGCAGAAAAGGTGGAAGAAGGAGGGAACAAAGTCTGAAGTTGAACTTAAGAGAATGATCTTTTTTTCTCCGTGTCTTTGAGTAGCTAATTGTTTTCCTCTCTTGCTTTATTTGCTAGATGTGTCATTGCATCTCTGCAATTTTCCCGGTGAAGGCTCAGAGGAATGGGAAGAACAAGAAAGTTACAGCTACTCCTACTCTATGTCCTGCTGCCACATGCACTTGTCCCAGGACAAAAGCACCTATGGATGAGCAGTAGGGATGGATGAACGCGGTTCGGTAGTTCGGAGTTCAGCCCAAACTCAGCCTGTTCAGACGACCGAACTCGAACACGAACATGAACACAAACATACCGAACAAACCGAACACCAAACAGCAAAATGGCTGAACAGTTCGGTCAGTTCGGATCGCGTTCGGGTGAGTTCAGGTGGCAAAAAAAGGTTCACTGGAAGGTCAAACATGACAGGGAGGTGTCAGTCATTGAGGAACAGACTTCCAGGCAGCAGGGGTGGAGAGGTTTGCAAGAAACGAAACTAATTATCTGCCTCCCCCCTTCCCAACACCTTCTGAGCTAGTCACTGTTCCTGAACTGCAGGCGTTGAGTAGGATTTTTAGATTGCTTTAAGTTTCATTTCAGTTTTGTACTGAAATGAAATTTAAACCATAAACTGAAACCTTGTGTTATGCGCTGTACAGACTCATTGAGTATGTATGTATTTCACTACAGACTCCTCTTCTGTTTGTGATTTCCCCCCCACCCCATATATATGGGATGTCTATCTATCTACCATCCATGGACTCCTCCACAGAATGCACACATGACAGAGCCAGTCCTCGATGCCAAAGAGGAGGTGGAGACTGCCATTGACACAGACTGTGATGATGACGCAGATGAGGATCTTCGTGGTTTGGATGTGGATTTGTCGCTGATGCCATCTTTAAATCTGATCTTGAAGATGATGATGATGCTAGTCCTGAGCCTTACTCAGCGGAATCAGTGGAAGAATGGCAACCTGAAAGTTCTGAAGCACTGTCTTTCAGCTTCTTCTGTGGCGGACACCAGCACTTCTGAATCCATGGCATCTTACAGCAGTTCTTCCAGTGCCCCTCCCCCATCCCAAAAAGCGTTCTAAAGCTACTCCACCATCAAGGTTGCCCAAGGTTGAGGTTGACCTCAACTACCATTTTCCTTTGTGGAGATAGAGGGTTTTAACACTGATGGACTCTCATGGGGTAGTTAGCTACCCCTGAATGAAAAAAGCATGTAAAAATATGATAATTAGTGGACCTACAACTTTGAATATTTAGGACATTGTCAGTGGCACTTCTGTGCACAACATACTCAAATTTATGCCATATACCTCTTATCGTTTGTCTTTTAGAAACAAAAAAGTGATCAGTTACACAAACTACCCCAGATTCAATGGTACTTTCCTATTGGGGTAAAAAACTAACCCATCCAATGCATTTAATATGGGGTATTTTTGTATCCCAGGTCCAGATCAAGCAAACTGAATACTTCTTAAGGATGGCAGAACAGAACGCAGTTCGGATGTTTGGACGTTCGGTCGTTCGGTCCAAAACCCGAGTTCGGGTTCGGCTATTCGGTTTGAACTTGGCCGAACAGCCAAAAATAGTGCTATCAATACCGAAACTGAATTTGAATAATTTTTTTCGGTATTGGTATCATTTGACCCTGAAACCACCCCTGGTCTCCACCCCTGGTGCCAGGAAGTCTGCTCCTCAGCTGCCTCCAACTTCCAGTCACATTTTTCCTGCCTTCCAGTCACATTTTTCCCACCCCCAAACTCATCCGAACTTTTCCGAACTGTTCTGCTGTTCGAGCATTTGGTTCAGACGTTCGGTTCAGTCATCCGAACAGGCCGAGTTCGGCCCAAACTCTGAACTTCTGAACCGCGTTTGCACATCCCTAATACTTCTCAAGGCCAGTTCAGGCTAAAAGTGGACCTAGAAGTCAAAGCCACTTCAGACTGGCAGATGAAAGGGAAATTAACCCCTTCAGTGCCATTTCATATTGGTTTGGACTGCCAGAACACTCCCCTATGTATGCCAAATTTATTGGTTTCCCAAATGCACATTCTGGCAGTAGTTGACAATTGATATCAACTGCGGGAAGCCGTCAATGCCCTGTCTGGTCCAGCTTGTTGGGAGTGGTTTCAGAAAGTGACGATAGCTGAAGTTGTGCAAGTCCTGGGGTCTGTGCCTGCCACCCATTGTGAAGTAGATCCATGCCCATCCTGGTTTGATTTTTTGACCCATTCCAGTCCGGCTTTCACCCTGGACATGGTACTGAGACTGCATTGGTGGGTTCTAGGCCCCACCTACTCCCAAGGTCCTGGATCAACCAGTGCTGTCCACCAGAGATGCAGCAATGAAGAAATTTTTCCATCAGCTGACTGGAAGGACGTTAGGTGTTGCTGACCTCTTGACCCCTGAACTAATCATCTTTGCTTAGTTTCATTTCTCCAGCAAGGCTGTAAATTTTCTATCACCTGATCATTGACACTGTCCCCACATACTGTCTAGGAAATGAAACTAAAACCTTTCCAGCTCCTCTCTCCACCCAAAAAAATAAATAAAAGGAGGCAAGCCAAACCATCTTGCTGACAAAGCAGCTAATCAGCAGCATACATCACAACTGCTACAGAACTTTACCTTGCTCCAGTCAGACATCTGATATTTCATTAGTGGCTAAAGAATTATGGAAACAATGGAAGAACCTTCCACATTAAGTACCTAATCTTCCCCCATAGCCTTTGCTCTCACAAAAGCCCCAGGAAAAGGATCAGGGTAGGTCATGGGAGAATTGTGTCAGGAGCTGGGCTAGCTTGGGTACCTTTGCTGGGTGCCTGTTCTAGATGGGATGGGGATGTATTGTGCCAGGAGCCAGACTGTGGAGGGAGGGATTCAACCAGGATTCAGGAAGAGTTAGCCTGCCTTTGCAGGGTGCCTCTTCTGGATGGGATGGGATGAGGATGTCTTGTGCCAGGAGGCAAGCTGTAGAAGGTGGGGTTCCTCAAGGACTATGGATGACTTAGCCTCCCTTTCCTGGTTGCCACACTGACAGTTTTGGGTGGTGGTGGTGAAATGATTATAGTAGATGAGGAATTTACTTTCACCTTGCTGTGTGTACACCCCAGTAATAAATGCAGTATTTCTTTCCTTTTCAGAGTCCCATGGACCTGCAAGCAAGCACCCCTGTCTAACCATGGCTGAGATCATGAGGCAAATGATGGAGACTTCGGACAACAAAGAAGCCAATGCTGTTCTGCCACCACATGAAACTGACACTAATTGTGTGCCAGCTGATAACAGCTGCTCTGAAACTGAGGACTACTTGTCCATCGAAAGTGAAGACAGGACCTCAGACAAAGAAGCTCCTTCTGCAGAAGCAACCAATGAACCTGATATTCCTTTGTCCCATGAAGACAGCACCTCAGAGGAGGAAGCCCCACCGGCTAAGGAACTATTGGTACCCGAAGTTGCTGTGCCCTGTGGTAGACGGGGCAGGGGAAGAGGAAGGGGCAGGGGAATGGGAGCTCATAGGCAAGGCATTGTGCAGGCCGGTGAAGTGCAGCCCCCTGTGGCTGATGAAATGCAGCCACCTGCAGCTGGTGATGATGTCTGTGCCCTCCCCTAGCCTGAGGGGCAGGAATGGCAGGGTGTGGTTTACCCATCCACAACCAATCCGTTGCTGCTCAAACACAGACATAGTTCAACAGCGCCAAGGGCCAGGAAGGGAAACTATCATGCAAACATTTTCGATGTTTCTTCATGAAACTATTCTCTACACTATAGTTGAGAAAACTAGCAGAGAAGCTGAAAGGGTCTACCAGTTGTGGAACGAGAGGCATCCAGGTGAAAGTAAAGAATGGCACCCTTTGGACATGACTGAATTATATGCCTATCTAGGGCTCCTCATTCTTAGTGGGGTCTTTCATTCAAATCATGAGGCCCTCCACGAAATGTGGAGCATGCGCTGGGGGCAGCCCTTTTTTAGAGCTACTATGAGTTTGAAAAGGTTTAAATCAATTAAACAATTCTTCCATTTTGATAACAGGGCCACCTAAGTGGAGAGAAAGGCAGCTGACAGGTTGGCTGCCTTTCATGAAGTTTGGACTCTCTTTACCCACCAATTTCAACAAAGATATATCCCTGCCACTGATCTGACCGTAGATGAACAGCTGGTTGGGTTTAGAGGGCGCTGCACTTTCAGGCAGTATATGCCCATCAAACCTCAGACGGGCATAGAAGGAACATAACTGAAACTTTGGGGATAGTAACCCATAAATGAGGAGACATAGTTTACACATCCAGGCTGGCTAATTATCATCACAATCACATCCTACAGCACTGTGACAGAGGACATAAGAGAATCTCTATTGGCTCTTTCCTAAACAGATGCTTCTGACTTCCCAGTAAAAAGTGGGGGAGAAATGTTGTGATGGTCACAGCACAGAATGAGGTTGATGTTTCTGCTGGCCAATTGGCATCACAAACCGATCTTATACCACAGTGACACGTAAGAGAATCCCTAGCATAGATTCCTTCTCTGCATATGCTGTGCAGGCTTATAAAATTGGGACCCTTTATCACATCTTTCTGATAAATGGCAACAATAATCATAACAGTGTGGTATATAGCCTTGCCAAATTTCATATACACTGGTTGGACACAAAGATGTTATAGTCAGACTTTCATTTATAAGTTAATTGCTTATACCAGCAGGACCCTTTATCCAATCCTTCTGAAAGGTGGCAGACATAGTAAATATGGGAAGGGGTATAAATCTGCCAACTTTCATCTACATTAAATGTGAGGAAAAGAAGTTACACCTAAGAATGTGTATGAAGATTTTTGAAAAATAACTTAATTAAACTGCTTCTAAAATTGAATTCTGTTATCCGATCTTTTTGAAATTTAGTACAGATAATGCCTTCCATTGTAGGTAAAAGCACTCCTTGTCTCAGCCAAATATACTGAAAAACAAAAAAGGTACAGCCAAAAATGTATTTTCCATTGATACCAATGGAAAATGAAAACAAAAGCAAAAATGAAAACAAAAATTTGATATTTATGAAAATGAAAATGACTGATTTAAATAATGAAAATGAAAAAATGAAAACAAAAATGTGGGCCCCTGGTACACACCTGTTATGGAGTGTCCCTTAGTTATAGTACTATTTGAGAGGGTAAATAACTGTTCCCTAGCTACTCGTTCCACACCACTCATGATTTTATAAACCTCTATCATGTCCCCTCTCAGTCCTCTCTTCTCTAAGCTGAAGAGACTCAGCTTATAAACCTCTTTTTGTACGGAAGCCGTTTCATACCCTTTATCATTCTCATTGCCCTTCTCTGTACCTTTTCTAGTTCAGCTATGTCTTTTTTGCGATGAGGTGACCAGAACTGCACACAGTATTCCAGGTGCGGTTGCACCATTGATTTGTATAGAGGCATTATGACATCCTCAGCTTTATTCTCTATCCCTTTGTGAGTAACTTTTAACATTCTGTTTGCTTTTTTGACTGCTGCTGGACACTGGACTGATGATTTCAGTGTATTGTCCACAGTCACTCCCAGATCCTTTTCCTGAGTGGTAACTCCTAGCTTAATACCCAGCATTGTGTATTATTGCATTATTTTTCCCTATGTGCATCATTTTGCACTTGTCCACATTAAATCTCATCTGCCATTTAGATGCCCAGGCACCCAGTCTCATAAGATCCTGTTGCAGTTCTTGACAGTCTACTCGTGCTTTAACTACTACCTTGGTTTATGGATGGAAATTCAATTGAACAAGTCAAGTTTTTCCGCTATTTGGGCATAGTATTTCATCTACTGGTACCTGGTTAGTTATGCAACAATTTAGCAGACAAACCAGTCTGCCTCTGCTTTAGCCCTCTATATCAAAACTATAGAAGGAAACATGATTGACCTGACAATTAGGATTTTCAGAGCTAAATGTCTATCCCAGCTGCTGTTTGGCATGCAGATGTGGGTCCTGGGGAAACTTGATGAACTAGAAATTGTTCAATCTACGTTTATGAGAGGTTTGTTGTCTGTACCACCGATGTGTGCCCAATGTGATTATTTATGTAGAACTTGGGTGTGTGGTAGTTTCAGCTAGAGCCTGGAGTTCGATACTCTCACTTTGCTAAAGTACAGTCAATGGGTTTTTCTTCTGCCTGGTGGCTACTATTTTCCTTGGCTCCTCCCATTATGATGCTAGTACTCCAGGATAAATGGGCCAGTGACTGGTTCTCTTTTGTACTTGCTGAAGTACAATCAATGGGTTTTTCTTCTGCCTGGCTGCTATCTCTGGGCTATTTACAAACAAAAAAACCCCTATTAAACAGTGTGTTCTTCATAAAGCCTTTCAAGCTGATATGGCCATCATCAATGCCTCTAGGTCTTCCCTTCATTATGCTTTCATTGAAAATTCATTACCCTTACCAATGCCCTATTTGAGTTATGGTTTGAACACTCATTCACAGACACTATTTGCCTGGATGAGATTCAATTATTTTCCGTCTGCAGTCTTGGAGGGATGTTTCCCGGGGTTATCTTTTGAAAATTGTTATTGCCCCAGGTGTGAAGGAATGGTTGAAAATGCTATGCATATCCTATTTTATTGTTCTTTATACTCTGTCGGACTAATTTGCTGAGGCCTGTTTTAAATACATTTCTGGGCATAGATTCCAATTTTTATTTATGGGTTTTGTTGTCTGATGAGTATTCATATGCTACTTACCTGGTAATCAAATTTTTGTCAGTGGCCTTCAAGAAAAAAAGGTGGTTTGTGAACTCTTAAGTGTACATATCAAATGGTGCCAGTGGACTGTGGATTTCTATTTTTTAGTTGTACTTTTACTTGTGTTTGTGTTGTGATGGCCTTTGGCCATACAATACATTTTGAAATGAAAATGAAAACTGCGAGACTGGATTACTGCAACGCCCTCTACTTGGGGCTACCCTTGGTGACAACCTGAAGACTGCAGCTGGTGCAGAATGCAGTGGCTCGCCTCCCCATGGGGACAGGCTTCCAGGAGCACATAACACCGGTGCTCTGCTCTCTGCACTGTCTGCCTATAGTCTTCGGGATCCGATTCAAGGTGTTGGTTATTACCTTTCAAGACCTATATGGCCTGGGCCCCACTTACCTGCGAGGCCACCTCATCCCTCATGTCCTAGATCAACCCCTTTGGTCAGCTGGGGGCACCCTCTTGGAGGTCCCCCGGTTTCACATTTAAGTGGGCGTTCTCAGTGGCTGTGCTGCAGCTGTGGAACTTCCTCCTGGTAGAGATTTGTCTCTCTTCAAATCTCTCCTCCTTCTGAAGACAATTTAAGACCTGCATGATTCTGTAAGGGGGATGAGTAGTGGGTGGGAGGGTTCTATTTTTATTTAAGCATATTGGGGTTTTTTCCTTTGGAGCATTTGTTTTTGTGTTTTAATGTAATATTTTATTATGATATATTTTATATCTTTAATATTTTCTATTTTTATATTATGTTCTTTTATGCTGTGCACCACCCTAAGCTGACATTGGGCAGGAGGGGGTGGAATAGAAATGTTTAAAATAAATAAACAAACAAATAAACAAAGCCATGCTAGAACTGTACACAAAAACAGTGAAGAGAGTAAAGGGAGCTTCGAGGCAAGCAAAGGCAGGGGGGGGGAGTTCCTATCACTGCAGACTTATGGACCAGTGGTGCCCATCATGAATATCTCACCATGACCGCTCATTGGTTGTACAAAGATAAGAAGAGTAACCTGGGATGGAAGCAGGTGGCCCTTCTTCGCTTGTCCCCTTTTGATGAAAGACACTCCATGCAGAACATTTCAAAATATCTTTCGGTCATTCTGAAAGACTGACTGGATCCACTGAAATTGGAGGATGTCTCTGTAGTCACAGACAATGGCAAGGTAACTGAACACACCCCTCTCCCCCAGCCACCATAGAAAGCAGCCACCCGCTCCTGCCCAAGGACCCCTGGAGGGAAACCCCTTTCGAAGCCCCTCCCCCAGCCCAACGTGTGACCGGCCTGCTTCATCCCCCATCTGCTGCACACATCCGCTGTAAATGAACACACCTGGGATCCCTCTCCCCCAGCCACCATAGAAAGCAGCCGCCCGCCCCTGCGGGCGGCAGCTCTCGAACAGTGCCCGAAGGGCGGCAACAAAAGAGCACCGGCCATTGTGTGGCTGTTGTGTGGCTGGAGCGAGGCCAGCGAGGACCCAGCTCCAGTGATGACATCCATGTAACACAGCCTCTTCCAGTCATCGCTCTCATTGCCACTGGCCTTCCCCCGGACTCTCCCGCACCATCCACAGGCCTGGTTATCCCCTCTGCTGCCGTGATTACCAACCACTGGAATGCCTCCCCTTGTCTCCCCCACCCTCCATCTCTCCTCTCCTTCTCCCACTGCTGCTGTCTCTCCTGATTCTCCCTCCCCTTGTCTCCCCTGTCTCCCCTGATTCTCCCTCCCTTTGTCTCCCCCACTCCCTCACCCTCCATCTCTCCTCTCCTTCTCCCACTGCTGCTGTCTCCCCTGATTCTCTCTCTCCCTCCGCCAACACTCTTTCTCCTGCCTCTCCGCCCCTTATTCTCCCCCTTGCCTATTCCCCCTCCTCCCCTTCACCCCCCTTAACCATTCCCTGAAAACATCCTCCTCCCCTCCACCCACCCTTACACAGTCCCTACAAGCCCCATCGCTCGGCATCCCCCAACCTCATTCACATTCCCTGCCTTCCCCCTAATCAACTCCCCTTCTCCTGCTCCCTCTGGAACTGCTGCTCTTCCGCTAACCAAGCCCCCTTCATTCATGACCTCTTCCTCTCTCACCACTTTCAACTCCTTGCACTTATTGAAACCTGGATCTCTCCCTCTGACTCTGTCACCCCTGTCACCCTCTCCTCTGGAGGCCTTTCATTCTCTCACCGGTCCTGCCCTGAAGGCCCGGGTACTGGCGGGAGCCTTCTCCTTGCCAACCCCTGTCAATTCCAGCCCTTTCCCCTCCCTCTCTTTCCATGATTTGCATGCTATTTGCCCTTTAGATTTCCCTTCCTCCCTCTCCCCCCCTCCTTTCTCCTGTCTTCTCCTCCTCTTACCCTGACACTGCCATTTCTTTCTTAATGCCTCTCTTGCCACGACCCTTGACTCTCTTTCCCCCCTCTCCTCTCACCTCGTTTGACTCCATAACCCCCGCCCTTGGCTCACCCCTACTATCCACTACCTCCGCTCCTGCACCCAGGCTGCTGAATGCCTCTGGTGCAAATCCCACTCCCACCCTGACTTCCTCCACTATAAATTCTCCCTCTCCTCCATCTCTTCCACTGTCTCCCTGGCGAGGCAACACTACTATGCCTCCTGGGTTAAATCCTACTCTCGTGACCCTTGCCGCCTCTGCTCCACCTTTGACTCCCTTCTTAAGCCCCCCTACCCCCTCACCCTCTTCCCTCTCTGCTCAGGATCTCACATCATTCTTCACCTCAAAGATTGACACGATCTGCCAGGACATTGCTTCCCACCCATCTCCTCTCCTCGCTCCCTCACCACCCCTCCCCATCCTCCTCTCTCCGCTCCTCCTTCCCTCCTGTCTCCCTTCAGGAAATCTCTTTTCTCTCCTCCACCAACCCCTCCACCTGCCCTCTCGACCCAATCCCCTCCCGCCTCCTAACGTCCATTGCTCCCACTGTTGCCCCACCCCCTTTTACATGTCATTAATCTCTCCCTCTACACTGGCTCCTTCCCCTCCTCCTTCAAGCATGCCACTGTCTTTCCCATCGTCAAAAAGTCCACGCTCGATCCCTCTGAACCCTCTAGTTACCGGCCGGTCTCCCTCCTACTCTTCGCCTCTAAGCTTCTGGAATGTGTTGTCTCCTCCTGCTGCCTGGATCTCCTCTCTGACAACTCTCGCCTGGACCATCTCCAATCTGGCTTCTGCCCCCTTCACTCCACTGAAACTGCCTTTGCCAAAATCACCAATGATTTACCTGTTGCTAAATCTAAGTGCTTTTACTCCATTCTTATCCTCCTTGACCTCTCTGCTGCCTTTGACACCGTTGACCACTCACTCCTACTGGATTCTCTTCGCTCCCTTGGCTTCGGCGGCTCTGTCTTTGACTGGTTCTCCTCCAACCTCTCTGACCGCTCCTTTAATGTGTCCCTTCCCAATTCCAACTCCTCTTCCATCCTCCTCTTGGTTGGGGTTCCCCAAGACTCTGTCCCAGGCCCTCTACTTTTCTCTATTTATGTCCTGTCCTTGGCAAACTCATTGCTTCCTACGGCTTCCAATATCACCTCTATGCTGACAACACTCAACTCTATCTCTCTACCCCCCTCTCTCTCCCCTTCTGTTCAAGATCGCCTCATGAACTGTATCTCTGATATCTCCACCTGGATGTTCCAACATCAGCTCAAGCTCAACATGGCTAAGTCTGAACTCCTTATCTTTCCTCCCTACCCTTCCTCTCCCTCTTCCCTGTCCATCCTTATTGACGGGATCACTATCCATCCTGTTCCCCAAGCCCGTAGCTGGGCTTCATCTTCGACACTCACCTTTCATTTAAACCTTATATCAACTCTGTTGCTAAGTCCTGTCACTTCACCCTCCATAACATCGCTCAGATTCTCCCCTTTCTCTCTGTCTCCTCAGCCAAAACTCTTGTTCACGTCATGGTCATCTCTTGCCTTGACTACTGAAACCTCCTCCTTGCTGGCCTCCTCTGCTCTCACCTGCCCCCTTATCTCCAGCCAAAACTCTGCTGCTAGGGTCATCCATTCTGCCCATTGCTTCGACCATGTGCAGCCTCTCCTCTCCTTGCTTCACTGTCTCCCCCTTCCCTAACATATCCTTCACAAACTCCTGGTATTCACCAACAAATCCCTTCACAACCTTGCTCCCCCTTTCCTCTTAGCCCTAATCTCCTTACACACTCCTGCACGCATTCTCTGCTCCTCCTCTGTCCCTTCCCTCACTCTCCCTCGTCTCCCCTGCTCCCTTAACTGCCTTCATCTCTTCTCCCTTGCTGCCCCCCATGCCTGGAACTCCCTCCCTGACCACATCCACGTTGCCCCCCCTCCCTCCACACCTTCAAATCCCTCCTCAAAACCCACTTCTTCCTCACCACCTTTCCCGATGCCTGTTAGAACTTTCCCTGGAATATTTACTGTCTGCCCTCCCCATAGACTCCTGCCAACTGCAACTAAGCCAAGCACATGCACCTGCAACTTCACATCCACTTGAATGTTATTTATCCCTTGTCTCCCTATGTCCCTATGTCCCCACTCCTTGTCTCTGCCCTCCGTGTCTATTAGATTGTAAGCCATAGGCAGGGACTGCGTCTATCTTGTTGTTCTGTAAAGCGCCAGGTACACAGCTGGCACTATACAAATGCTTGTAATAATAATAATAATAATAATAATAATAAATCACATTTCAAATGCAGTGTGGCAGTCCGGTCTCACTTGAGTCCCATACCTCATGCACTGCATCAGCCTAGTAGTGCAGAAGTTATTGAGTGATAAAGGAGCTGAAGACATGGCCAGGTGAAGGAGCTTGTTGGCAGATGTTGACACCTCTGCAGACATTTCCACCATTCCAGCACAGCAAGATGAGCACTCAGGGAGGCCTAAAGTTGTTTGTCCCTGCCACCTCAAAATCTGATTCAGGAGGTGAAGACAAGATGGAATTCAAGTTTCCTCATAATGGAGAGACTGTTGGTACAAGCAAAGGCTATCCAGGACCTCCACCTGGAGGGGCCAGATCCACTAAGAAGAGATGTGGAAGAGATATATCCACAACACAATGGATGCTTTTGAAGCACATGGTAATGCTACTGAGACCATTTCATGAAGCAACACACTTAGAGACCAGCACAGATGCATTTCTCGGCCAGTACATTTACCTTGTTCACTTGCTGGACAGAAAAAACATGGAAACAGCATCGGATTTCGAGAATGGGGGCAAATATGTTGCAGCACGACTGGTGAGGAAATTGCTGGAGGGCCTCAGAGTCAGCCCCTACCTTTCTGAAATAAAAGAGGCAAGTCACGGCCAGGTCTCCTTCTCCCTTGACCCTCACTACAAACGAGCATTACAAAAAAGATAGAATGCATCAAGCCTGAAGAAGGAGGTGGTAACCAAAGTGTAGGAGCTCACACTCCTGGAACAGCAGGCATGTGAAGAAGACAGGGGATTAAGGGGGAGGGAGGAAGGGTGGATATGCTATTATTCACCCTGATTGGCTAGGCAATTAAACGACTGCAGCTTTTGCACATGGCAAATGGCAAGAAAGAAATGGCAGTGTCAGGGTAAGAGGAGGAGAAGACAGGAGAAAGGAGGGGGGGAGAGGGAGGAAGGGAAATCTAAAGGGCAAATAGCATGCAAATCATGGAAAGAGAGGGAGGGGAAAGGGCTGGAATTGACAGGGGTTGGCAAGGAGAAGGCTCCCGCCAGTACCCGGGCCTTCAGGGCAGGACCGGTGAGAGAATGAAAGGCCTCCAGAGGAGAGGGTGACAGGGGTGACAGAGTCAGAGGGAGAGATCCAGGTTTCAATAAGTGCAAGGAGTTGAAAGTGGTGAGAGAGGAAGAGGTCATGAATGAAGGGGGCTTGGTTAGCGGAAGAGCAGCAGTTCCAGAGGGAGCAGGAGAAGGGGAGTTGATTAGGGGGAAGGCAGGGAATGTGAATGAGGTTGGGGGATGCCGAGCGATGGGGCTTGTAGGGACTGTGTAAGGGTGGGTGGAGGGGAGGAGGATGTTTTCAGGGAATGGTTAAGGGGGGTGAAGGGGACACCACCTGCTGAGACACCACATTAGTGCCAAATAGTTCCAAAGTTCTGAGTTTCTACATTCTGAAGATTTCATAGGTCCAGAATTCTATTTCTGAATTTCAGAATTTCAGAAACAGCGCCGAAGGGCCACCAAGTACCTGGGCCGATTACCAGGAACTTCAGAAATCGGCCCGAGTACCCGGAAGTACTATTTGATACAGCCCTAATTTCTACCCCAGTCCTTTAGCACTTTCATTGGTTGAATGTGCAAGCTAACACGAAATGTGATGAGGCAGTTTTCTACCCCAGGCCAGGGTATAGATATACACCATGGTAAAACACGTTTGGGTAGATCTCTACCCCAGGGCTTTTTTGTTACAAAAACAAACAAAAAAGGTTAATGATAACCAACTTTCCTCTGGAGATATTGTGCACCTGTGTGCATGTGACAATGTCCTAAAAGGGCAAAGTTGGATAGCCTCTCATTTGCAAGTTTTTGCAAGAGATGTGTAACTGGGGTAGGAAAATACCCCAAAACAGAAAATGAGGGTTTTAATACACCTCAGAACTACCTACATATCACTCTTTAACCTTTTTTACTGTAGGATAATCACACCCAGTTCGGTCAACCTTTCCTCATATTAACAATTGATCAGCTTCATTGCTCTCCTCTGAATCCTTTCCAGTTTTCTCAACATCCTTCTTGAAATGTAGATCTCAAAAAACTGAACACAGTATTCCAAGAGAAGACTTGACCAATGCAAAGTTTTAGTGTACTACAATTTTCTGAATTTGAGATACCATATATTTTTAAATATAATGTTTAATGACATTGGTCCTTTTTGCAACAACATCACACCACTGAATTATCTTAAGTTTGTGATACACTATAACCTCCCAAATCCTTCCTTCCCACACTGCTGCCTAGCCAGTTGTCTTCTATCTTATAATTGCACATTCTTTTTTTCTTTACTATGTGTAATTACTTTAATTTTGTCTTTGTTGTATCCCCATCTTATTGTTGTACCTCAGTTTATCAAGGTTGTTTTTGAATTTCAGTCTTATCTTTTAAAGTGTTTGCAATCCCTCCCAGTTTTGTATAATAAGCAAACTTGGTTAGTATACTGTCCACTTCTTCATTCAAATGTGCTATTCCCATGCTATTCCAACTGAAGATAGAAGTCAATCTCAGATTCAACAAGCACGTAAACATTTACATAACTTTCTACATCCTTAGGAAGAAGAACTTTATTATGGGAACACCATGTAAGTAATTTCTTCTATCTGCAGTTCTAGAAGATATGGTAATCTTCCACGTGCCTCCATTTGCTATAGGGCTTTATAATTCAAATGTTGCATCAACTAAGAAATTTACGATGCCACTTTACTTAAATAATCAGTATCTTGTTTTTGAATAATTATATTGTACCTAAAACAGATACTATATAGCTATTACTATGTATAACCTGTCTTGTGGTAGCATACTATTAAAAGGGATTTCTATGACATTCTTAATGATACAGTGCAAATGATGATCATACTTAATTCACAATAATGGTTTATTTCATGAATATTAATATGACCCCTTCTAATTCTCAGTTACAGATCTTTGATTTTAATATATTCATTGAACAATATTAGTCATTGGTACTATGACACTGTTTTTTCTATTTCTAATTGTCTAATGCTTTAAATACTCAACAATGAGTTACATACTTTTCTAAAGCCAATGATGGATGTTTCATCTGCACTGAAAGTGTCTCACAGTAACAATTGTTTTGGAATAAATTGCTAAAACTGTCTACAGTTAAAGTAAGCATTATGGGAGCACCTAAAATAGCTTTGAAGTGACAATGCTTCCATGGATCATAGGTTTCTAATTTCTTCTCTCTTCTATTTTGCTTTCACTCTCCCATTCTTATTATATTTATTAGTACTTTGGTGGCTCCCAAAGTGTGAGGTGCAATCCAAATATATTGCAAGTGCTTGCATTACACCATTTTCTGCTTTATTTTTTCCTTCATGCCCTCATGATGGAAACGTTGTAAGGACACATTTTTCTTTGACCCACTTAGATATTTATTTAGAGGCAAAGAAGAGGAAGAACCAAGTTCCTCATCTATCTGCCACGATTGAAACTTCGGGTGTATCTTCCTAGCCATTATTGTAAAAATATTTCTCTACAGACCATATTAAAACTTAGCAGCTAGCCATTTTAACAGTAGCTATGATTAGTCATTTTTTCCACTGAAAAAGTGTTTAAAGTTTCAAATTTCTATTGGCAGCTCAGTAGATCATCCCACGTTACCTAGTGTCTTAAACATGACAGCCATGGCAATAGGTGGGTTGAGCTGTATCATGCAGCCAGCCATGAACATAGATGACTCATGGGGGGCATGTGCCCCCTCAGATTTTCAGAACTCCTGCCCTACCCTCCACTCACCCACACTCTGAGCACACACACCACACACACACCCTGCTCTCACTATTGTCAGCTACCTATGGCAATGAAAACAATCTTCTCTCGCATCCCAGGCATTCTCTCAGCAAACAATACAGACTGCTCACCCATTTTTGGCAAACTGCAGCCTCTCTACCCCTACTTACTCTAGGATTTGAGGTCTTTCCTATTCCATTCTTACCTACACTTTCCCACCTTTCATTCCCCACCATCCTCTGCCTTTGACCATCTTACACTGACCTATACCTGTCCAAAATGCCCCTGTGTCTCTCTTTCAACCATGTTTTGATAAAATAGCAAATATCAATAGCCAGTAAGAGCAATGACTTCAAAAAGTGCTACTAAGCCTGCTTATGATGCTTAAGCATTCTTAAAAATAGCAAAGTAGAAAGCCTGATAGAAATCTATTTCTCATTCTAAACAAGAGCTACAACTTCATGCACGATGCACTGGTTACTCACAGAAATTAAACTATAGCAGAGCACTGTTAATGGAAGCCAGTGCAGTGCATCTCCAACTTGTACCTAGAGCTCTTCCAGGGAATTTATTCAGGCATCCTCTACTAGTGATGATTGCTGCCAGGGCTGCAGACCACCACATGCCATCCCAAGAATTCCCTCAGTCCCTTAGATCCAATCACGTGACCTTCCAGTAGGGTCAGAGGAAAGGAGAAAGGCTGACACCACTCCAGGACTGCCAACTTCTGCAAGGCAGTGCTTCAAGTTCTCTCCTCCCATCTGTGGGGAGCAGAGCCACGGGCCACCCAGATTTCAGCTTAGAGTGACTTAAAATTCACAAAACCTTAAAACAACATTAAAACAACCATTTAAAACAACTAAAAGGCGGATGAAAGAAAATTAGCCCCTACCCAACAACTCACCCCCTCACCCATCTCACCCACCAAATGCCTGGAGGAACAGCCAGGTCTTACAACTTCTCCCAAAAGAGTGGAGATCCGGGGCCAACTGGGCCTCCACTGGAAGGGAGTTCCACAGCCATGCAGCAGCCACTGAGAATTCCCTCCCCTGAATTGGCCCCCGGAAACCTCAGGGGACCTTGAGCAGGGTGACCCACGATGACTGCAGGGGTTAGTCAAACACCCAGGGAGTGAGGCGGTTCCGCAGACAGGTAAGGCCTAGGCTGTTTAGGGCTTTACAGGCCCTAACCAACACCTTCCATTCAGACCGTAAAACCACCGGCAGCCAGTGCAGAGAGCGGAGCACTGGTGTATTGTGTTCCTGGTGGCCCAGTCCCACAAGAAGATGGGTCAGCGCATTATGCACCAGCTGCAGTTTCCGAGCCGTCACCATGGGTAGCCCCACATAAAGCATGTTACAATAGTCCAATCTAGAGGTGAAGAAAGCATGGATGATGGTGGCCAGGTCAGAGCCTGAAACAAATGGCTGAAGCCGTCGTACCAGATATAATTGGTGAAAGGCACTCCTTGTCACAGCCTCCACCTGGACGTCCAGGGAACTGCGCATTATGGAGCACCCCCAGACTCTGTACCTGGGATACCTATGGAGGGCCGACCTCGCCAACAACAGGGGCCACCATCTCCAGTGTTATGCCCACCAACATCACCTCCATCTTGTCAGGATTCAACTTCAGTTGGTTAGTAATCATCCAGTCTCTCACAGCCGTCAAACACTGAGTAAGCACCAAGACTTGCAGGGCTTGGGTCTGTTGAAAAAGAGAGATACAGCTGGTTGTCATCAGTATATTGATGACACCACATGCCGAACCTCCTGATCACATCACCTAGTGGCTGCATGTATACATTGAACAGGAGAGGGGACAAAACCGAACCCGGCAGGACTCCACACGAGAGGTCTCGGTACGATGAAAAAACTCCCCAAGAACCACTCGCTGCATTCTACAGGTCAGGAAAGTGCAGAACCATTCAAGAACAGTCCTGCCCAACCCTGCACAGTCCCGCAGTTGTGTCACCAACATCCCATGATCAACTGTATCAAATGCAGTCAAAACATCTAATAGAATTAACAGGGTCAAATGACCCCGGTCCATTTCCCGGCGCAGATCATCCACCAAAGCCACAAGCACAGTCTCGGTGCTGTACCCCGGATGAAATCCCGACTGAGGGGTCCAGAAAATGGACATGGTCAAGATGTCCCTGCAGCTTCTGAGTCACTACCCATTCAATAACAGGCTGATAGCTGGCAAGGAAGTCAACGTCAAGCGATGGTTTCTTGAGCAGAGGTCGAACCACTTCCTCTTTGAGACAGTCCGGCACTCTGCTGCCTGAACAGAGGCATTGATCACCCCAGCCAGCAATGACCCCATTGTCTCCCAGAAAGATTTAATCAGCCAGGACGCACAAGGATCTAATTCACAAGATGTGGTCCTTACATCCCAAGGAACACCAACCGCATTGGCAGATGTCACCAACTGAAATTGATCCCACAAAACCAGACAAGACAAAGCTTCCATAACCTCCAGTTCCCCATATGTATTAATTGCAGCATCAAAGTTGTGGTGAATCCAAGTGATTTTATCCACCATATAATCCACAAACATGTCACAGCGAGCAGTAGATGATTCCACTTCAAGGCAGAGGGAGGCCAGACTGATTAGCCCCCACACCACCCAGAAAAGCTCCGCTGGATGGGATTTAGTGGATGCTATGAGGGTAGCAAAAACCTCCTTTTTTGCTGCCCGCATAGCTACAGCATAGGCCTGTAAACTGGCTCTATGACACAATCTGTCAGTTTTAGTACGCGAATGACGCCACCGTCACTCCAACTGCCGCCCTTCTCATTTCAGCCCCCACAGTTCCTCGGAGAACCAAGGAGGCCTGTGGAGATTTTGCCTGTGCAGCGGTCACCTAGGAGCTGTCCAATCTGTGACCTCCGTCAGCAAGGTATTGCATACCACGACGAGGTCATCGATGGAACAGTCATCAAGGTCAGAGGGAAGCTCACCCAGAGCCTTCTGGAACCAATCAGGTTCCATCAGCCTCTGGGGGTGAACCATCCAAATCGGTTCTGCACCTTTCCTGGGGTAGACTTGCACCAGGAGCAAGGCCTGCAGGAGGTAATGGTCCATCCATGACAAGGGTACAGCTGATAACTCTCCCACTAATGGAGCAAGCAGCTGAAGGCCAGTGCAAAACACAAGGTCTAAGGTAAGTCTCCCTGGTGTGTCGGGACAATAACTCTCTGGGACAGGTCCATGGTTGCCATGGAGGTTATGAACTCTTGCTCCACTGTCCCCCAAGACTACTGAATTTGGGGACCACAACCTTACACCACCTCCACTAAAGCATGTAGGGAGGCTTCTGCACAGGTAGGTGCATGGTATACAAGTAGCACTCCCAAACTGTCACCCGCCAAATCAAACACAAGGTGAAGACCCTCAATACCTAATATGGATTGCACCGTATTCCTCCTCACAGTCCAATCCTCCTTGTAAATCATGGCTACATCACATCACACCCCACCCCACCCCAATCCCTCCGAACGCGGATGATGCTGCACGGAATACCTGGCCAGAACAAGGTCAGCCAAAATAGGCCCCAACTCATTGTCCAGCCAGGTTTCCGTGATCCATACGAGATTGGTGGCATAGTCCAGGATTATCTACTGGACAGTTGTTCCCTTATTCACCACCAATCTCACATTTAACAGCATCAACACAGGGCGGCCAGGGGCCCCCTGACCGAGAACCATCTGCCCATCTGACTGGGGGGTAGTGAGCAGGACTTGTAATAAACACCCTGTCCCGTCTCACTGATCTCACCTGCCCCCAACTGGGACCATATCTCCCCCGGCCTGTCACGACCACCATGGCTGTCCCCTCACCCCCCAGCCAGCCCCACAGTCCTGCCCATCCAGGCTACCCCACCCTGGCAGCAGGGGAGATCTTCCCTCCCCCCCATAAAAATTCTCCACCCCTCCTCTCTAACCCACTTACTCCCAATCCCTCCCTCTCCAAACATCCCNCCTCCAAACTCCCCCCAAAAATAATAATACAAAAACCCCACTCCCTCTACCCCCTTTGCATAAAACCACAAACTAAACCCCTCTAATCCTCCCACTAAACTCCCACCTCCCCAATCTTCCCAAAGTTTCCCAGCTTTTTACCCCAGCCCCACAGGCCCCACTCAAGGACCACACCTAAGGGCCCTTTGGTGCATGCCTACAGCAGAGCTGACAAGCATGCCACTCTTCAGCACTCTTGTGCTGGAAACCCCGCCCCTGAACCACTGGGGGAAGCCCCTTTGGTCCCTCCCCATCTCCCTCTGCCACCGGGAGGGGGGAGAATCACAAACAGGCACCAAGGCGCCAAAGTCACTCCCCAGTATGGCTCAGGTAGGACAGCTGTTTTGAGGGCGAGCCCAACTGGCTCCCAGACCCCTGTACCTTGATCATCTGGGGAATCTTCAGCCCTCTCGGACTGGAAACCCCACCCCTGAGCCACGGGGGGAAGCCCCTTTGGTCCCACCCTCCTCTCCCTCTGCCACTGTGAGGGTGGGAGAATCATAGAGACCAAGGTGCCCAAGTCACTCCTCAGTATGGTTCAGGTAGGGCAGCTGTTTTGGGAGTGAGCCCATCCAGCTCCCATCCTCCTGTACCTTGATCAGCTGGGGAGATGACTTACGAGGCAACATTCAATAGGGTAGCCACCTCCACCACCTCCGCCCTGCTAATGCCCCACCAATGCTCTTTGCCCTTTGGCTGCTGCCCAGAGGGCGCCACCCCAGGGAAGCCCCCCCTTTATGGCATTACCTGGGAGAGGAGAGTAGAATTACAGAGCTGCAGGGGATCCAGGCAGCTTGTACAACCAGATCTCTCCAGGATCCCTGCCCAGATCCCTCCTGTGGTCCCCCAGGGCAGCCTCCCTTTATGGCATTACCTGGGGGAGGAGAGTAGAATTACACAGCTGCAGGGGATCCAGGCAGCTTGTACAGCCAGCTATCAGCCCAGCCCCCTCCTGCAGTCCCTCAGGGTGTTGGCTAATTCCTTCCCATATAAAGGACCAGGTCAGCAATACGCACAATAACCAGTCTAAAAGAGGGTGGTGCAAGGAACACAGCTCACTCTTGTTTCTCTCCCTGGTAAGAGCCAGCATATGGTTTGCTCAGCAGGGGGGATGAGTGGTGAAACTTATACTGAACCAAGAATTTTTGCCTCATGAAACCCCACTCATGAGGCCCATCCCTCCTTGTGCCTAATGGGGAAGCGGTAACATACGTGGACCTGCTTAAAGGAGGATTTAAGACTGGGTAAATGAACCTGGCTTCCAGGAAGTAAAAGTTACCTTATGGAATATGAAAAATGGTTAAACCATTTATTCCCTTGCAAACCATGTCTTCAAAGTACAATACTACCTTCTTTGAACCAAATAGGGATGGAAAGACTGAACTGTTGACTTGACAATTTAACAAAGCTTGTCGGGAATCTTCATGTCTGTAGGAAAGATTAAGCTTCTGAGATCAGGCTTAGATGATGAAATACAACTAAAATATTCATAATAAACTCACAAAACAATAGTAATTACATCTGAAAAGCATCGAACAAACTATAGTTCCTTTAGTCCGATATGAAGAGGAAAGATAACTTGATCCTAGTGAAGTAGTTCCAAGCCTTTTTTTCCTGTCTGATCCCATTTTGAAACTTCAATATAATCCCATGGCTCCAGACAACAAAGACAGTGGGGTGTTTTCAGACATGACAGTAGCCTGATTTAGCGTGCTTTAGCACGTTTTACTCCGCGGGGCACCATCACATTAGAAAACACCCACCAGATGTTTGCACAGGATGGATTCCAACTGTGGTGGCAGCTAGCCTGGTCTGTGACTCGGGGCAGCCCCTGACTCACAGCCTGGGCTAGCCTCCACCATGGTCAGAATCCTGTCGCCTGACCAGGAGTAAAACAGGCTATCATATGTCTGAAAGTCCACTTTTCTCATTGTGGTCTGGAGTGGCCAGAGGGCTGGGTGCCATGGCAGCTGTCATTGGCTGCCATAGTCATCTGTCAAGGAGGCGGTGGGGCTGGGTGGACGCACATCCATTCAGATCCCTCCCCCCCCACCCCCGGCAGCAAGGCTCCCATCACATTAGTTAGGGGGTTTAAATGAAAAGTATACAAAATATCAATCAGATCGTGATCCCATCCACAGATACTATAACCCAATGTGGTTGTCCAGACCCACAGTTTAGGAACCTCTATTCTAGATTATTCTCTTCATCAGTCTGGACTTTCATTTCTGATGCTAAATTCTGTTTCCAAATCCCACACTGCTGTCAGAACAAATATTCTACACGTTGACTCTTGAGTTCTGATCGTTATTCCTTCTTACTTAAATTTGTATTCCTGGATTGATTCTATCCTGGTCTAACATTCCCTATTAAGTTTGTTCCCCTTGAAACTTAATTGACATTTAAAAAAAAGAAATTAAAAAGCTGAAATCATTTAAAAATTTCTACAAGAATGTCATTTTCAATTTTGAAAGCAATTTTGTTTTATTCTTTAAAAAATAATTGCTCTTTTGGAATAGTTTGAATATAACAAGAATGATATGTATGCAGTTGGGTCCCCTAACCTTTCATTCCTAAAGCAAGAACCTCCTCAATAATTTATGTTTAATATCAAACTCTGCAACTGTGGTGTCTTTATAGGGAGCCTGGTCTAAATGTCATTTGACTTCTATTGTGACTATTTCTCTTGACTTCACTAAGAGTGGACTCTAGACTTCTTAATTCAGAATAATTGCAAGTCGTCCTTAGAAAATTAATGATGACCAAGAAGGATATTTCTAAAATCATGGTAAAGCAAGATGAGACCCTCAAGAGGCCACTGAATCAGTGCATCCATGGAGATAGACCTTTGACTTTTTCCTACCTGACTACGTATGGAAGACTTGGAGACCTTCAATGACATTTTGAAAGCCTTTTGTATTTAATTAAAAAAAACCAAAAAACTTTGACCAACTATCATTAGGGAACATCTTTTTTAGTTATTATTGTCTCAATACCTCCTCTTATTGCAGCTACCTATTATCTCAGAGAGAACAAATGTATCTTATCTCCTCAACTGTTAATTAACTCCAGTAATTCTTATCAAAATCTTTCAGTTTTTCTCTTTAGTTGACATTCCCAATTACACCTTTTTCTTTACCAATTTTTCTCATATGGCCTCCTTTTCTTCCTATTTAAGTCTCAGTTTTGGTGTCAGAGACCTAACAATCATCAGGTCAACATTTTATCAGACACACTTTTTAATATATTCTCTTTCAAGAAATATTGAACTAATTGGGCACAATTCTGAATCAGATGAAGCCAAAGAAACTATTGTCCATAACTTCTGTAGAGCCCAGATTTCACAACTTATTTGTATCCTAAAACAGTACACATTGACTTTATCAATGTTTTAAAAATACTGTACAAACACATCTTAACATGACATCTCTGTTTATGCTTGATGATTTATTCTGTATTTCCAATAAAATTTGAAAAGTATAAAAATTTAAAATTAAAATTACTACGATCTGAACAACCTACGGAGGTAGATTAATGCAAACTACAAAAGGGAACAAATGACTCATTTGAATACATTACAAAGAAAGGAGACTTCTTGGTGTAAGGTACTTGTGAAAGAAAGCAGGCTTAGGAAGGAAATTCCCCTTCCTAAAGAGGGGACACACACACACACACACACACACACACACACACACACACACACACACACACAATCTGTGAGGCGGATGTCAGGTGTGTTCCCACCATGCTATTAAGAAGGGAGGCTATAGAGCAGGGGTAGGAAACTTATGGCCCATGAGCAATTTCAGCCAGCCTGCCACCATAGTTGTGCTCGCCTTTTTGTGGCCTGTGTGGACTTTTGTGGTTTGCACAAACTTACTCAAGCTTACCTCTCCCCCGTGCCCTGAGCAACTTGCATATGTCCCTCCACGCCAGGTCCAGCCATTTCCTGAATCTGGCATGCTGGGAAATATAGTTCCATCACGGCAGATTCAGGAAATGGCTGCGGGACATTTGCAAACAGCAACATTGGTGGCATAAGGAACAGTGTGTATGTAAGTTTGTTTGAGAGTGAGAGTGTGTGTGTGAGTTTGTGACTATTCCGTGTGTGTGTTTGGGTATGTGAATATTCTCTGAGTTTCTGTGTGTGTGTGTTTTGAATAATATGTGCTTGTACTGTGTGTGTGTGCTCTTGGTTTTTAATTGGTTTAAACTTTTAAAATTTATTTCAATTGATTTCAATTGATTTTTAATTGATTTTAATTGATTTTAACGTGTGTCCCCCAGCACATTCGGGAACTGACAATGCGGCCCCTGGACTCGAAAAGGTTTCCCACTCCTGCTATAGAGGGTACTGGTGGGAGACCTTTGGTTCTTCCCCTTTTTTCTCTGCTCCTCACAAAGTTTATGGTGGCAAGAGGAGAACTTGGGTTAAAGGGGGATGGGCAAGGTGAGCATTTGAAATGGAGCCATTGATCCATCTGGAGAATTTTGGAGGGAAGGCGGGACAGGAGGCAGGGCCTGCCCATTGGAGAGGGCATGTAGGTTCTGTGGACTGGCTCACAAGGCATTTGATTGGCTTCAGAACACGAAGGATGTCTGTGGAGTGGTTCAGTGAGCTGCGGTTGTCAGAGGCAATGGGGCACAAGAGAGGGCCAGGGTCACTCACCAACAAGGGAGAGAGGCAGAGGAGTGGCATTGGAGACTTCTCATATCCTAAGCGAGCTCCATAGCGGCCAGGGAGTAGTCCGAAATCCACACCCCTCCTCCTTCATTGTGGCTTCAGACCACTGAGACAGCACACTGCAGTAGGATGCTGTGGGTGCCCCTCCCCCATCGCTGAAACTGCTTGCCACCTCCCCTCACTCTCTTGGTTAATTAGCCATAGCAGGGGAAAGGTTCTTGGGGACTAGCCAACATTGCTCCTCCAACCCCACCCCTGTGCAATCTGGCCAGAAGGTGGTGCAGACAGGAAGGCATCCAACATCAGATCCTGGACAAGAGTGCAGGGCTGCACTTTTACAATTCTACATCTCCTAATGCACAGATGAAACTAGTAATGTTCCACAGCGGGAGACAGAAGTTGCACCCCCACACCATCTCATTACATGGATGTAATGAACCAGGTCCCAGGGGGAAAGACATACAGGTGAACACAAAGGTTATCCGGGTGTTGCTGTGATGAATGGATGCCATGGAGTAGCACATCATGGTCAAACCCCAGTGCCCCAACTGGTGAATGCAACAGTAGGGGGTAGGGCAGAAGCCATGGGCATGGGAGCATATGGCTTTGCAGCAAGTCCTGCCAGGGACTCAGCAACAGAGCCAGCAGGGGGTCCAGCTCCTGGGCAACCAGAGGGCTCACAGCCACCAAAGGGCTCAGCAGTTAGTCCCATAGAGGATTCAGCAGCCAGTCCAACAGGAGGTGCAACTAATTATGTAGCAGGTCCCCAGCAGGTTGGTATGACTTGAAATTATATGGCGCACACTAAGGGTGGTGATTGGTCTTTGTTCAATCAGGAGTGGCTGGTGTGGGGGTAAGCTTCCCCCTAGCACCCAGCACCAGAGCAGTGGTGCAGGTATCACCTATGGGGGGTGACAGGTAGTGTACATCCCAGCCAAGTCCTTTCCCCAACTATCACGTATAAAGCCACACTGTGCAAGGGGATATATGGAGGTATCCTCCCCTCTTGGGGTACATCTCCTGCAGTCCATGAAAGAGGAAATCTGGTGGGGCAAATACATTGACATCTTCCCCCTGCTGTTTACTAACACCTTCTCTGACCTGAATCCAAAGACATATTCTGGGGAGATTGAGAGGGTGAAACAAAGAAAGGTTGAATGGAACGGAACCAACTGAGAATCCGCCTTTATATCATATGTAGGCATGGTGATGCAAGTCTATCCCTCATGGGTCATGGCACTTTGGAAATACTTCAATATAAGGTTCAGGGCCTATCTATCTAGTGGAAGTTTTGGTTGGCTTTGGTGCAATGAAGCCTTTCATCAGAGCATGGTGTTTACACCTGGAATACAGTGGGAGGTGCATGCACATGACCTACGGTTGGAGTGTACGCAGGACAGGAAACTACCTAGCTCTGACAGCTGTCATGTCATAGCAAAGGGAGATGGGCCAGTGTTCGAGGGGTCATGCCCAGATCAAGGAGGGAAGGGCCCCTAGTCATTAACATGCTGGGATTTCAATGATGGGGATCGTTGTTTTCACATGAACTGCAGATTTTGGCATATCTGCTTGTAGTGCAGGGGCCCCCATGCAATCTCAAATTTCCCCCAGTGAAAAGGTTACTCACAGAAGGGGCCTTTCAGGTAGGCACAGCCTTGTTGGTGGTAGCTGCTGCTGGTTTTGGCAACAATTATATCAGGGTGGTGGGCAGATGGAGTTCACTGGTCTTCTGCTCATACATTTGCCCTTTAATAGACCAGTAGGGAGAATCCCCGTCTGGGGGTGAATATCGGGATCATGAGTGGGGAGTTTTTCTGACTGTTACATTTTTGGTGTCATTTAACACTGTTTAGTATGATTGTTCCAGAAGTAAGTCGGGCTGCATCGAGGAAGCTGTTGTGAATCCTGGGACACAGTTTCATCCATTGGGCAGAGGGTACGGCCAGGTGCACCAGCTGGGGCTCACAGTATAGTTTCCTGAGGCTGGTATAGGGCAGTATTAGAATGATGCAAACAGTTCTTCATGTGATATGAACTTATAACTAACAGGCATATTAGTAGAAATTTTGGGCCTGCCTCGTAGTGTCTGGTAGCTGGAGGCTACTCAAATTCACCTCCCATCCCCCTGACCTTGACCTTGCCTAGTGGCTGGTCAATCCAGTTTCTAGAGAGACTAGGAGTTGTTCACGCAGATGCTAACTATAGTTCTGTCCCAATCAGTATGTACCAAGATTACTTCAGAAAAAAAATGTTTGGAGTTTTTGGGCCACCTTCTGAGCCTGGAAACTCAATGCAATTTTACTCCCCAACCCCCACTCTCCTCAGGCCCAACAACACAATAACTGGAACTGAAAATGATATGTGGTGATGAGGCGATGAGGGAGCCCCACTCAAGCTCCTCATGGACAAAGCTGTCCTGGAAATTATTGCTATGTAAATGTCACATGGATAACATTAATTCTTCCCATCTTCCTCCCTCTCTCTTCCCACATACCTTCCAAATTAATCCTGGGTCTGTTTGCACTCATCATGGGATGCTGGGTTCCCCACTGAAAGAAGGGATAAAGTACTCTCTCCGATGCACAGGGATAAAACCAGGGACAGGGAGGGGCTTGTGTCCCTCCCCCCCATTGAAAGCCAGTGCCTCCCCATTCATTTCTCTCCTCTGTCTGCTATTGTCCTCCTCCTAGTTGTGCCCCCAAAGGAAAGTCCCCCTTCATCACCATCTGAGAGACCTTGGCTATGCCACTGATGATGCCCTGCATGATGATTTCCCTTTTAAGAGTCATGATGATTATTAGTAAGCTCTGCTTGAGTTGATGTATCTCCCCTGTAAGTGGCACCCTTCACCAGGCACTGAGAGACTGGTAAACATTACTAACAAAGACCTGGCTCCTTCAAGCTCTGTTGCAAGACTTGTTCTTAAAAACCCTCCCCATTCTGTATTTGTGGCTAATGTTCACACCGACCCCATGACAGGTATGTGAAAGAATCTGCTTGCATGCTTTTCCACGCTATAGACTTTTCTAAGGTGCAGGCAGAGTGTGATCCACTATCCCATGTGCCAGATTAAACACCACAATCAAGCACCAACCTAAGATACCTGGACCAAAATCATGGCACCTGTTTAGAAATAATGCAGAAGGTTAGTTTGATAGTAAAACATTACATTGAATACCAGAAATATATTATGAATACTCTGCTTCACCATACCCACTGCACATGAAGTATCTTCTCTAAAGGTAAGATTGTCATGGAAACATGGAACATCAGTCACCAGAGATACTATGGGAGTAATTCTAAGTTGATTAGAGTCTGAGATCTGTTGTGCTTTTCTTATTTTCTAGCCTTTCACGGCTGTTGTTTGTCTAGCCTTTGTCTCATTTTTAACAGAATTCAAAACTTCAATCCTTTCTAAAGCCTGGGTTTCTCAAAACCTGACACATCCTCCCCCCACCCCCGGCATGTGCACTCAGGTTTAACTTCATCTTAATGAAGCTTTTGGATCAAGACAAGTATCAGTAACTTTTTAGCTTTATCCTTGGTTCTGCAACAAAGGGTGTTTTTAAATGAGCAAGCTGATGGGGAGGCGGTTGTCTGTGACCACAACATGGCTTTGCTGTGGAACACCTATGCAGGTGAAGTGTGTGGGGAGGGATTCAAATGGACAGCTCTCAGAGTGGCTACTGTGGCCACAGAGGCAGCTGCCGTGCACTCCCCCTACCATGGACCACTGGGGAAGGGAGAACTTGCCAGGTTGGCCTTTGCAAGTAACATGTCCCTGGCATGAATACTGGGGAACCCAGGCTTCCCAGTGCTCCTGACAGGGGCGGCTGGTGGGTTTTGATGTTGGAGGGGCACTGGGGCAGTAAGGCTGGGCCAGCGGGTCTAGGGGTGGAGCCAGGGGGATGGTAGGTGGAGCCAGGGGGACGGTAGGCCAGTGGCATGGCATAACCCAGCAGCAAGGAGTTCCCAGGGTTAACATCAGATGGAAGAAAACACAGTCTACATGCACACCAAGCTTAAAATAAATAATTTATAAACCCAAAACACAGGGAAACACTGGCAAAACACTGGCAAAACCCAGCAGCAAGGAGTTCCCAGGGTTAATATCGGATGGAAGAAAACAGTCTACATGCACATCAAGCATAAAATAAATAATTTATAAACCCAAAACACAGGAAAACACTGGCAAAACACTGGCAAAACCCAGCAGCAAGGAGTTCCCA
>QEPC01003529.1:416209-431883 GCA_003113815.1 Sphenodon punctatus
TTATATTTTATATTTAATATTTGATGGTTTTAAAATGAATTTTAATGTTTTGATTGTTTTATTGTTGGAAGCCGCCCCGAGCTGCTTTGCAGGAGGGGCGGGGTATAAATTTGGAAAATAAATAAATAAATAAATAAATAGAATAGTCTTCTTTGTAGAGGAGCAGCTTTATTATTTCCACCACCCCCACCACCCCAATCCTTCTGAAGCTGACGTTCTTTATTAAAACCTAGACTCTCTGTCCCTTTATTTAATCTTGGCCTCCATTTTATTTTCCATCCACACAGCACAAACATATGCATCTGTATCTGAGTGTTCTCCAAATCCAACAGTTCAGAGATGGTTTAAATGTATACTTTACCTTTCTCCCAAGGCTCAGGGCAGGCAGCATCATAATAAAAGTTAGTCAAAATAAATTAGTCAAAATTATAGTGAAAATGAAACTATTTGATTCATTAAATACAAATTATTTAAGGCTTGTAATCACAGAGGGCACAATTCTGTAATCTTAGTGCATGTGAAACTCCCATTGAATTAAAACAGAGTACAGCACTTGACAGAGTCAATGCGTTAACTAGTGCTGAAATTAGAATCAAATTGATTCTTGCGATAATTTTGCCAGAATCAAGAATTGCTGCTGAGATTTTGCAGGTTTTTCAAACACCAGTGGTGATCTCGGACAAAACTAAATTGATCAGTTATCGCAATTTACCATTTATCATTTACCAGTTACTGTGGGGTTTTGCCATTTATCGGTTGTATTGGTATTGCGATTTACCAGGTCCCATGTTTACCTGTTACTGTGATTTACTATTTACCATGTTTATTGCTTATTGGTTTATTGGTTGCCATGTTTATTGGTTGATTACCATGTTTATTGGTTATTAGAGTTTTTTGGTTATTGGTTATTGATAAATGTTTTATTGGTTTATTACCATATTTATTGGTTTAATGGGTTTTTTTTAGTTACTGAGTTTTGGTTTATTGGTTATTTGATTATTGGTCTATTAGTTATTGGTGTTTATTGGTTTGTTACCATGTTTATTGGCTATTAGTTTATTGGTTATTGGTTGATGGGTTGATTACCATGTATATTCGTTACTGGCTTATTGGTTACTGTGTTTATTGGTTATTGGGTTTGGCTCACAGGCAACTCAGTAAACAACAACCCAGTAAATGGTAACTTGGTAACTGGCAATCCAATGGTAAATGACAATCCAGTAAATGGTAACTGGTAATTTGAGAAAGATTCTCGATCTAGAATTTTCTCAGTTATCATTTCTCATTTAAAACAAGACTAAAATCGTGACTCTCTGTGATAACTGAGAAAAAGTCAAAATCGAGTTTCAGCCTTAGCAATAACATTTTCCAAATAGACTAGTAGATTATCAGAAATGGTCATACATATACAAAAGGGAGCAACGCTAGGAAAGTCATCAAACATTACATCAATCAGATGTTGTTGATTCCGTTCTCTACAAATGCAATTTGTGATTTTGATCCACCTGCAATTCCAAAAAACCAACTATACAGAACTAAAAAAAATTGCTTCCCATAAGAACATAGATTTGCTCTTCCAAATGTCCTAGCATCTTCAGGATGCAAGATTGGGCTCTAGGTTGTCTTAAAAATATTATTAAGAAGTTATTAGATGTTTTCCTTTCATATGTGTAAGTAGTACACAAGCATCTTTTTGTAGAATTTTGCAGCAGTAGCTCTGGTCCTTTCCAGAATACAGAAGGGTGTAAATATCAATTTCTCTCCAAACATGTTTACTATCCCCTAAATGGAATATTTATAACCCTGTTACCCTTACTTAGGTTTTAAGGGCTGTCTGTCTATAAGGTCATTGCAAAATATAAAACGAAGGTCTTGTGTTTCTCTCAATAATTGTGCTCTCTAACTCCATGGGTGCAGCCACATGAGATGTTGTCTCAAGCTGGACAATGTTATCCCACATCAGGCAGCCTTACCATGCAATGCAGTACATCGTATGCCCGGCAGCCAGAGTGAGGTGGGTAGCTGGCTACTGCGCCATGCTGAGGATGCACTTTGGTTCAACAAAGGGGGTGGAGGTAAGCCTGCCCAACGTAAGATAGTGTGATGCCACTAGTGTGCCTGGTCCCCCTTGATCCACCCATGGCACCATTCCCATTTGGCCATGTAATGACTGTGGCAGGATAGGGTGCGGGCTGGGGTATGGCTAGGTAGCTGCATGTGTGGCCAGCCTCAGCCTGCTCCAGAGTGTGTTGGGACAGCTAAAAGTGGCCCACCTGCCCGATTTCCCTATCCTGTCTGCCCTGCTCTCCCTGAAGCATGGCAGCTGAAATTGCCTGCCCCGTGGTGCACAGGGATCATTCCCAGCCCATCATTTGTGGCTACACCCTTTTTGTGTACGTATAATGTTGACCTGGAATATAACATCCAAGAGGAAAGGATGCAGACATCTCAGATTACTTACTTGCTAAATGTGGGTAAAGACCAAAGGATAGTCTTGAAACAAAACCATGCGATACCTCAGTATACCAAACTGCAAGTTTCTGCTAAAATGGAAAGTCGAAGCTTAAAACAAATGCACTAAATTTTCTGTAAAGACACATTATGATGACAAGCATTATTATTAATTAATTATTATTATTATTATTATTATTATTATTATTATTTATTTTATTATAAACATTTATATAGCACCAGTCATGAGTCTGGTGCTGTACAGAAACATACAATAGACGCGGTCCCTGCCTGTGGCTTATCAAACCTCAAGAAGGAAAATTATTTCAGAATGCAAATCTGAAAGCTCTTTTGTTCAATGTTATTGAACAGACTCAATATCAGCTTATGTCTTTATTTGCTACATATATTTATTTTTATTTATTTATTTTCTGGATTTATACCCCGCCCCTCCTGAAAACAGCCCTCTTGAAAAAGATAGCTAACATGACAAGAGTGGAATCATATTTTTACCCAAATAAATATCTCCTAGGCAAAACATTTATAACATTTGTTCTGTCTTATTTTCCCTCTCTCTCTTGCAATAAATAAATAAATAAATAAATAAATAAATGCTTATTTGCCTTAGCTGCCTGCTCTGTTAACTTTAATTAAATGACTTCATAGATATGAAAAACATTAAGTGCAAAAACTAAGACCAAATGGTTTAAGTAGTTTATACAACCTTTGGATAGTACAACTTTATTCACTCTGATTAGAGAGAATTAATCAGAGAATTAATAAAACGTGATTTCAAAAGGGTAGGGACAGTTCTGCTCCTATTGAAAACAATGTTCAAAACATACCACTTGCAGAAGAAATAGCACTGGGCCCTAAACTTTCAAAACATTAGAACTTCTCATTCTTATTGTTCTGCATTCCCAGTTTTAAGATATTGCAGCTTTATATAATTAACTATAAAAATAAAATAATTACTTCCACTTTCAACTCTTTTTCAAGGATAGCTGAAATTGTTTTCCTCTGTGATGCCCTTTAAAATATGTGATCTTTTCTATCCAAGGAAAGAAGTGACTTCTACTAAATGAGACAGCTAAGAGAGGCTTATTCACAGGCCGAAAATTAATAAACCTTCAACTGTACATTTTCTGTTGCCTACAAAATATTTCAGTAAGTGAAGATAAAGTTAATTTCTTTTCCCACAATGTGTTAGCGGCGTCTTATGGATATCTGGTTTTAGGAGGTTATTCAGAGTTCAAACTGGGGCTAGTCTTGATGAATTTTTAATAAGCCAAAAATAAAGATGGAGGGGGTCTGTTTTTCTTAGGAATTTTATGTATGTAACCAGCTGGTAGGTAGGTGTGTGACACTTTCTGGAAAAAAGGAAGGGAACATGTAAAGGATGTAGTAAATTCAGATGAATTGATTCAAATATAATTATGTCAATTATACTTTGCAAAAATCCTATGCCTTTCTGCGTGCTTGCATGCTTTATTGTTTGTAAAATACCAGCCTTAGATCTTTCTGTGCTATACAAATTGGATTTTTTTCTGGCGCGTCCTATGAAATATAATGCATGTCTAGCCACAGATATTGCTCTTTATACTACAACCCTATAAACATAAATTAAATTAAATCAAGGAAAGGAATAAGTAATATATTTTGATTTCACATTAAATCTGGCAATCTTTTAAAAACAAATAATTTCCCTCTGCAAACAATTTATTCATATGAAAAGAACACAGAATCATTAGTGCCATGTAGAACAGGCAAAGAGATAAATTGACTGAGGATTTAAGAACTGGACACATAAACCTCCCTTTAAAAATAATGGGAGCTTGGAATGCAAGAGTGGACTTTTCAGTAACTGGTTAAATCAGAGGTTGCCAAGATGTACACCATGATCTACTGATTGATCACAAGCTCACATATCTGAAAGACAGCCTATCCTTCCATGTCTCATTGCAGCCTCTGCAATGGGCTGAGAGTGCCTCTGTAGGTATCATCTGTTAGTCTTGTTCATATGATGAGGGCTCGCAGAGAGGCATTCTTGTTTGCTGCGTCAATTTTATGAAACTCCATTACCCCCGGAGGTTCATTTGAACCTGAAAATGCACATCTTTTGAAAGTGGTATAAGACTATTTTGTTTGAAAAGGCAATTTGGCAGGAGGGGATAGGGTTTGGGCTTGGTGGGTGGTTTTGGGGTAGGAGTGTGAGAGGGGGTTGGGTCAGGAGGTGATATTGGATGGGTTTTGTGGGGGGTAGTGGGAGGGTTGATGGGGATTGGATTTTTTGTATTTGTTTTAATTTTTTAATGTTTTGTGAGCCACTCTGAGCATCTGGAAAGGGCGACATATAAATTTAAACAAATTAACAAACAACAATAGTGTTCAGTAGATTGTGGTGTTTGGAGAGGGACTAGCATCTCAGAGGAGGACCTATGGGGAGGACTGGAACCCCTGGGAGCATCTCCGAGGAGGAGGCAGGTAGGAGAGCTCCTTCAGTGCCACAGAGAAAGCTCTTTCTATCCACTCTTGAGACCAGGTGCTACTGCTGAGGTGTCCTAGGGCTGGGAACCAGTGGGAGGGATCCTGGGCTGGAGTGCCCTGTCTGTCCAACCCTGGCTTAAATCTTTCCCCTCTGAGTTTTTCAACATGATCAGACCCTTTCCTGTCTCCCCCTTTCAGGGGGAGCTGGTTTTGGGTTTTGGGCAAGCGCCACTGAGGGAGACAGAGGCAGCATGCTCCTGAAGGCTGCTGCAAGCTTGGAGCTTATCCAGCTGTGGTTGCCCTGGTAACAGGAGCCCCTGGCACAAAAGGAAGTCTCATATTGTGGAATTCCTTACCACCATTTTGAGCTCCCCAGCCTCTGTGCAGTTTGGCTGGAGAGCAGCAGCGACCAGACATACAAGCCTAGTCCAGGTGCGACCACAGTTAGTTGGTCAGCAATCCCTGGACATGTGCCACCAGTGGAATCACACCCGCCTGGCAACAGTGAGGTGGTGGAGCCAGAGCAGCAGGCCCAGCAGCAGTAGGAAGTACACCAGAGGACTGGATTCCGGATCTTTCCAGGCAACCGATAGGCGGGAAACTGAAGCATGGGACAGGACTGCAAGTATACCCGTAATCAAACCCCCTTTCTTCTGCCAAATGTTTCAGCCCCCTTATGCATGTTGGACAGCGGGGGGCATGCTTGGGAGCAGTGCACTGATCCCCAACAGCCAAAATGGTAACCATATTCCCCCCTCAAGCACAGGGGCATGGCTGGGACAGCCAAGTCAGGAATAGTGCAGTCAGGGTTTGGTGAGCACCCCCTCATTTATTTATTTTAATTATATAGACTTTTACCCCATCCCTCTCACTCAAAGTGACTCAGGGCGGCTTACATATAGAGTTAAAAACATGATCAAAATATAAATATACAGTATAAAACCATTATGTACATAAAATATATCCTGAACTGCATAAAAACAAATACACCCCAATTAACCCCCCTAACCCATCCCCCTCTCCCCCACCAAATGCCTGAGGGAAGAGCCAGGTCTTACATTTTCATTGGAAAGCAGGAGATCCGGGAGTCTGGGTAGCAAGGCCTGAGGCAAGGGGCGTCCTCCTTCCACTACCAGGTGTGTGCAGATAGGCACATCTCTCTCCGCAACTAGTTTGGCAGACCCCTCCTCAGGCATAACAAAGACACGCCCCCCCAAGCCCATCATTGATAGAAGGGGGTGCAGGTTTAGTGGATAAGAAAGTGACCTCTCAGTAGGAGGAGGTCACTGATGCAGAGCCAGGGGTCCCCTGGGAGGTTAATCAGTTATCGAACTCTGGACCAAATTTTTCATGGGGGTAGAATTCCCCACCACTCTTTGCTTTGCTGACTTTTTGGACATGTTAATAAAGTCTTTAAAACCCACTTAATGTGTCCTTGTCTCCTTCCACATTTCGGCATCAAATGACCGCATGGAGTTTCTTAATTGCAGTTTGGTGGTAGTGCAAGAGCTTGTCCAAGTGGAGCAACAGGCAAAACCTGTTTTATCACAGTGGCATAGTCAAAGTCATGAGCCATTGTATGTGTATTTATATAGAATTAATGCATTAACATTTTAAATCACAAACAAAAGGCCATTTATTTATGCCTAGTCCATAATGAGTAGCTGAAATTTTTTGAGACATTCTAAAA
This sequence comes from Sphenodon punctatus, assembly GCA_003113815.1. Classification (NCBI taxonomy): domain Eukaryota; kingdom Metazoa; phylum Chordata; class Lepidosauria; order Sphenodontia; family Sphenodontidae; genus Sphenodon; species Sphenodon punctatus. The sequence goes on from QEPC01003529.1 coordinate 422,838, forward strand.
TGCACAACTGCTGTCATCGTTATTTGTCTCACTTTTATCCATCCTCAGCAGAGCGAACTTGACTCAAGAAAACAGTTAACTTTTTCCCCTTTCACTTGTCCCCTATTTAGGAAACTCCCCCTACCTGAGCCAGAATGGAGCTTGGGGTTTGGCAACTAAGCTCCTTTTGTGTCCCCTCCCAGGATACCTTCTGCTCACCATTTTCAGTTTCAGATCCACTAATTTGGAGTCTTCTTTGACACTAGTTATGGAAACCTTACAGTCGAATCAAAGCAAGAAAGGAATGCTTAAGGGGCCCTGACATCTGAAAAATAAATTTGCTAAGGTTCCTATAATCTTAGGAATCTAATCTTTCATATTATCCTTAATAGTAACACAAGGTCCTCAAGAGGTCCTTACGATCTTGGCCCCTCATACCTCAGGGACCGCCTCGCCCTCCGCACCCCAGAGCAGCTCCTTCGGTCTGCTGTGGGTGCCTTCTTGGAGGTCCCCCGTGTTAAGCAGGGGGCCACAATGGAGAGGCCATTCTTGGTGGCCGGGCTGCACCTTTGGAATTCCCTCCTGGAGGAAGCTCGCCTGGCCCCGAGCCTTTTAACATTCCGGCGAGTTTGTAAAACCTGGCTGTTCGCCCAGGCCTTTCGGGAGGGTGAGAGGGTGGGTTAATGGGTTTTTATCACCCTACCCTTCCTTATTATTTTTTGGGTAAATTTCTGTCCTGCCTGGTTTTGTAAGATTTTTATGATTGTTTTAATATTTTTAAAATTGTTTTAATGGAAATTTGTTAGCCGCCCCGAGCTGTTTGCTGGAGGGGCGGGATATAAATATATTAACTAACCAAATGAAAATAAATAAATAAATAAGAGAGACTATCATGGGGGCAAAAATGGGACAAATACTGTTGACAACAGTTGTACATTTTAGATTGCCTCAAAAAATGAACTGGGCAGCAGAAACAATAAAAATACTTACTCTCAGATATCATCCTCCCTCTTCATCTCTGTAGATAACAACCTACAACCAGTCAGCTTGAACCACTATATAAATTAACTTACATGAAAAGTTACCTACTTTAATAAAAATCAACAAAAAATTTTTTTTCTTTAAAAGCCTTTAATCCAGCATTAATTTAAGCCTATATATGCCTGCTCCTAATATTCCATAATTCACAAAACAAACACAAGAGACTTATCATTGTGATATGATAGAGAGATCCTCACCTCTGTGCACCTTGACCTCCTGAACTGAAGCTGACAGTCAGTCGATTAGGAGCATTCAACTGTATTCGAGTTTTAAAATACAGAAGCGTGAGTATTAACTCTGGTGACAGGCTGCTCTAACTTGACTGTCATTTGGCCCATTTTCTACTACAAGCTATCAACATAATTTACCCTAAAGGGCTTTTAGGGAGTTGCCTAATGCTTTCCCTTTTCCCTCCAGTACTGTACAGATTCAGGACAAATTATTTTAACTTGATCATCTGAACAATGATCTAATAGGGGACAGCTGTGGCATCCAAGTCTTAAGGCTATTTATTGTCAATTAGAATGAATCCCAAACATACTTGCTTCATTCTGCACTTGACCTGTTCTTAAACAGTAGACAACATTACACAAGGCAAAGAAACTAGAAACATATTACAAAGACTGCTGAATTTAATCCAAATGCTGCAAATCACAAGGCTTCAAAATGAATTAGTGAGATGACTAAAGATAATGAACCTTTGTAATGTGAAAAAAATTGATATTAAAGGCATTATTTGATAATGTAAAGATACCCAGAGGGCAAGAACATAAAGGAAAGCTGTCAAACATGAAACCTGTGTCACAGTTACAAACACATCATCCCCCCACCCCTATCACCACCAAAACGGTTCCCCAGGGAGTGTTTAAACATGCTATAAACTTTCAAGACTGTAAAAACTCTTGAAACCATATCCATTGAAAAAGGCTCAACAGGATACAAGTGAAGATGATGGGAAAGTTTAGCCACAAATTCATTATCCAGAGTTGTATGGCTAAAAATGAATGCACGCCAGTCTGAGTTAGGTTAGCAAGCAAAGGAAAAACCATTACAACATAATTTGTTTCCCTGTTGTACAGAATACAGAATAGAGTTATCAAAGAACAGCTTTAATCTCAGCAATAAGAATGATTGAGGTTTACCTAAAAATGGCATGAAAGGTCAATCAAAACAAAGGGATTTGGACTGTTGAATGTGTCACAAGATTGACTATGTTAAAGCTTGTTCTTCCCACTTGGTATGCATCTAGAAGGGACATCAAGATTGCCTTAGGAGAGCAGTCCAAACATGGACAGGATCTCTGTGGACTGGGTACAACTATAAGCAGTGGTAGATATGATCTGTTTTGCAAGATGTCAGGTCCCGTGCATGAACCCATGTCCTTGAGATGTGGGAGAGGAACCTTTGGGGCCTGCGCCACCTGGTGGACCTTCTACTGTTCTGTATTCCTCCCTTCTATGTTTTCCTCTGTCTCTTGTCCCTTGCGTGGCCATGCCCTTTCCCTGCTAGGGCTTGCTTTGCCAGTCTGGGCTCCCAGCTTCCTGATTGGCCACAAATAGTATTTAAGCTCTGGTGTGGCCTCAGGAAGCTGGTGGAGCAACGTCTCTTCCCCACTTAGGAACCTTTCTTGGGTACATTGTGTGTCCTAGTTTGGCTCCCTATTCCCGTTTCCCCTTTAGTCCTTGTGCTTGATCCCCTTGTTGTGTATGGTGTATCGTGTGTCATAGTTTGGCTCCCTATTCCCCGGTTTCCCCCCTTAGTCCTTGTGCTTGATCCCCTTGTTGTGTATGGTGTATCGTGTGTCATAGTTTGGCTCCCTATTCCCCGGTTTCCCCCCTTAGTCCTTGTGCTTGATCCCCTTGTTGTGTATGGTGTACTGCATGTCCTAGCTTGGCTCCCTATTTCCCTGTAGGGATGTTCAAACAGATCGCAGTTTGGGTTCGGTCGTTTGGTTCGGTCCGGTTCGGGCGTTCGGTTTGGGAGTTTGGTTCAGTGACCAAGTTTGGGTTCGGCCGTTCGGTTTGGTCGTGTTCGGTTTGGGTGTTTGGAAAAAGGTATTGTGATATCCCATGATCACACCGGAAACTGGAAATTCGAGTGCGTGCGGAGCTGTGTGGCAAGAGAGTGTGTTTCGCTGGCTAGCTGTTTGGATCATGTGTTTTGGCTGTTTGTGTTTGGTTTGGCTGTGTTGTTTTGGTTGGTGAGTGTTGGTGGGTGACTGTTGTTGTTGGTCTGTGTGTTGACCTGTGTGTGTGCTATTTAAAAAAAAAAAAAATGAAGACGACTGTTGTCTTAATTCCATGGCTGGGGGCCAATGTGGTGCTCCCAGAGCTGGTGGTGGTGGAGGAGGAGGAGGTCGCTGCCCTAGCCCCTGGACCTTTGGTGGTGGTGGCCGGCTCCTCTGATGAGGAGCAAGCGGTGGGCTTTTTTTTACTTTGAGGACAAGAAAGGCTCTATCCGTTAGCGCGAGCTCACTGGCATGTGGGTGGGTGCGTGGGTGGTGGACATCAGTCAGGCACAAACAGTGGGCAATGGACATCAGTGGGTAGCAGTGGATGTCTGCCAGAGAGAGAGAGGATACTGTACTGTGGGGGGCTCTTCCAGTAATCAGGCATGAGCAGCACCCCCACCCAAACATGTGCCTGCCAGCCATCCCTAGCAAGGGTCTCCACTCTCTAGTTGCCATCCCTACCAAGCTGTAGTACCCTCAAATAAAGACAGGATTTACACGTGCCAGGCAGGGTCTTTCAAGTTGCCATCCCTAGTGCTCCAAGAAGGGCAGGACTTGCACGTGCCAGCCAGGGTCTCTCCATTTGCCATCCCTAGCATCCCCTATCACCCCCAGGAGGGCAGGATTTGCACGTGCCAGTCAGGGTCTCTCCATTTGCCATCCCTAGCATCCCCTAGGGCCCCAAGGAGGGCAGGATTTGCACTTGCCAGCCAGGGTCACCATCTCCCTTTGCCATCCCTAGCGCCCCAAGGAGGGCAGGATTTTCATGTGCCAGCCAGGGTCATCATCCCGTTGCCATCCCTAGCACCACAAGGAGGGAGTACTAGAGGTATCATCATAAATGCATGATATTACTTAGGTGTTTTTTATGTGTTCCTGTTTCAGAGAGAAATCAGATGCTGGCGCTGGTGCCACACTGCACAGGACACCCAGGCGGAGGTCACCTGTGCTAACCCCAGACAGTTGGCGGACAAGGTCCGATGTCTGGAGGTGGTATGATAAGGAGAACGGGTTTGCCATCTTCACAGTAAGGCACAGGGGCTCGAACAACAGGGTATGCAATATGCATTGCCCTCTATGACCTGTTAGCAACAGAAGTCCCCTGCAGAGAGATTGGCCACCCACACACTTGTGGAGACAGAATTCAGGCAGGGCTTGATACAGACCATTGGTCTGACACAGTATGGCACTTCTTATGTTCCTATCTTTTAATGCTCTTTAAATCTGCAAAAAAAGATTCCTGAGGCAGAAAGAGGGGACCACATTGGGGCTAATCATCCATATTGAAAGGCTCCATGGCCAGACAGTGAGGCAGCAGGAGGACTCTGGCGTGGCCATGAAGCCGGAGCATCAGCACCAGAAGAAGGGAATCTGAAAGTGACACTATGTAAGCCCTTCACCCTCCTCCAGCCCTGATGTGGAGTCCCCCAACCCCCAGGAATCTGCTGTGGCCAAGGCCTTTCGGGGCGAAGTGGAGAGGCCTGTCCGCCAAATGATGTCGGGTGTACGCTGTATGGAGAACTGCCTGGTGGAAAAGTTCCAGGCTCTCAAGGTGGAGAAGAAGTAGGTGGAGGTGTACTCCCAGAATGTCTCCGCCAATATGGGGAGGCTGGAATTCTACCACCAGACGATCTCCAGGTGGCATCAAGATGTGGAAGGGGCTGTGGAGTTCGCAGTGGTCCATGACTATGAAATAGCAGAGCACAGGGTGGCCACCCCTCAGTCCTATGCTGCGCCCTGTCACCTTTTGCCTTTCCCCCAAGTTCCGGGGGACAGGCCCAAAGACTAATAGTTTCGTTAATAAGTTTCCTTTCAATGTTTGGTTTTGATTTTATAATGTTGTTGTTGCTATTTTGTTGTTGTTGTTTAAATAGTTTTAATAAAAGTTGTTATATTTGTTGTTACAAGCTTCATTTTCCTGTCCAATCTTTTATCTCATATGTGCTGAGGTTCTGGCTGGCAGGTGGCAGAATCTCATACAGCTTGTCGATCACTGCCAGCAGCATCTGTCTGGCTCCACATGTAGCGTTGTTAAGGTATTAACCCAAAGATGTGCCAGGCAGCAGCAGGGTCTCAACTTGCAGACAGCCCCCCGGGAGGGGCAGGGCTTGTGTCTGTGTCGTGTGCCAGAGAGAAAGAGAAACAGGCTCCTTGGCACCAGGCAGCAGGCGGCGGGAGCTGGTGGTCGGAGGAGCTTTTATTTCCAGCAGCTTAAGTGGGCATCCACGGGTGGGTGTGGAGGAGTAGGCTGTTGGGGAGGGGGGGCAGGCTGGCATGTGGGCACTGGGCTTCCGAATGCAGTTGAATGGAATGCATCCCTCAATGACTGTAATGATGGTCCCAGAATCTTGTTAATGGTTCCTGTGATGGGCGAGCATAACTGATTCAGGTACAATGGAATGACAGCCTATGTGAGTTTAATGATAATTATGTCCCTAGAATTAGTGCATGGTTGGGCACAATTTATTCAATCAAGCGATATGTGGTAGCAGCAGGTACAGGAATGCACACAGGGAGGCAGGCACATTGTGGATCTTTTATGTTTTAATAATTGTTTTATATTGTTGGAAGCTGCCGTGGGCATGCGGGGCGGAATACAAATAAAATAAAATTAAATAAAATAAATAAGTAAATAAGTAAATAAATAAATAAATAAATATAATACGTTGTGTTATATTGATATATTCCATCTAATTCTGGTAGGTTTGCTGCTGGATGTGGGCAATGGCCATGGGCATCAATCGGGCACATGAGCACAGATAGGAGTTCTTCCTGGTTCTGGCAGGTGGCAGCTTGAGCTGGATACACCTACCTCTCCCACTCTACCCCTAATCCCTCTTGTTCTAGCAGGAGCCTCTCTCTCTCTCTGGCCATATAGTGCATGTGACAGCATGGATGGGATCATGTCTGTATCTCCTTCTAGCAGTGGGAAGACTCTCTCTCTCTCTCTCTCTCTCTCTCTCTCTCTCTCTCTCTCTCTCTCCATGAACAGCAGGTTGCATAAAGAAAAGGTGGAATGACAGCACCCCATGAGCGGAATGCCAGGGTACAAGAACCTTGAGGGTGGGTCCTGGGCTGGGGCTAGAGTGGCAGCTTCTAGTTATTGGACGCAGCCCTCCATAGGCCCCAGAACCCTGATGGTGGGTCCTGGGGCTTGAGTGACTGTTTCTTGATGCTATGGTACAGACAGCATATAGGCCTGGAGGCCATTGGCACCAGTATCACCAGACATTGGTTGCCCAGGTACAGAACCCTTGGCACAGACAGCATATAGGCCTGGGGGCCATTAGCAGCAGCAGACATTGGTTGCCGGGGTACAGAACCCTTGGCACAAACAGCATATAGGCCTGGGGGCCATTGGTAGTAGCAGAAATTGGTTGCCAGCTTACAGAACCCTTGGCACAGACCGCATATAGGCCTGGGGGCCATTGGCAGCAGCAGACATTGGTTTCCAGGGTACAGAACCCTTGTCAGAGATGGCATATAGGCCTGGGGGCCATTGGCAGCAGTATCACCAGATACTGGTTGCCAGGGTACAGAACCCTTGGCACAGACATCATAAAGGTCTGGGAGCCATTGGCAGCAGCAGACATTCTTTGCCAGGGTACAGAACCCTTGGCACAGATAGCATATAGGCCTGGGTGCCATTGGCAGTAGCAGACAGTGGGTTGCTGGAGTACAGAACCCTTGGCATAGACAGCATATAGGCCCGGGGGCCATTGGCAGCAGCAGACATTGGTTGCCAGGGTACAGAACCCTTGGTACAGACAGCATATATGCCTGGAGGCCATTGGCACCAGTATCACCAGACATTGGTTGCCAGGGTACAGAACCCTTGGCACAGACACAGCATATAGGCCTGGGGGGGCATTGGCAGCAACAGCCATTGGTTGCCAGGGTACAGAACCCTTGGCAAAGACAGCATATAGGCCTGGAGGCCATTGGAAGCAGCAGACATTGGTTGCCAGGGTACAGAACCCTTGGCATGCATGGCATATAGACCTGGGGGCCATTGGCACTAGCATCACCAGACATTTGTGGCTAGGGTACAGAACCCTTGGCACAGATGGCATATAGGACTGGGGCCCATTGGCACTTGCATCACCAGACATTGGTAGTCAGGGTACAGAATCCTTGGCACAGATGGCATATAGATCTGGGGCCCATTGGCACAAGCATCACCAGAAATTGGTAGCCAAGGTACAGAACCCTTGGCACAGACAGCATATAGGCCTGGGGGCCATTGGCAGCAGCAGAAGAAGACATTGGTTGCCGGGGGAGGCAGTCAGGTGGCGTGGCATGAGCGGCAGTCAGGCAGAGTGAGGCAGGGTTTGAGCTTTGCAACCTGGGTGGGCAGGAAGGCAGGCAACATGGCATGAGAGGCAGTAGAGCAAGCGGGCTTGGGCAGGCTTTGAGATAGACAACCTGGGTGGGCAGACAGGCACCTTGGCATGGGAGGCAGGAAGGTGGACTGATGCATGCTTTGAGCTTGTCGGCAAGCTGGGCGAGCAGACAGGCAGAGTGGCATGAGAGGGAGTAGGGCAGGCAGGCTGGGACATTGGCAGTAGGGCACTCAGGCTAGCAAAGACTGTGCAGCATGAGAGTGCGAGAGCCAGCTAGCGTCATGTAGGCGGGCCGAGATTGTGTATACATATAGGCCAGCTGGTAGGCTTACAGTTTGTTACCCAATGCCACTCTTTGTCATGAGGTCAGTCAGATAAGGTGGCCGAGGCTATCTAGTATGGGGGAGAGAGCGGGTGCCAGGCATTGGGAGGGAGGGACAGCACCTCATCAGCACAGGAGCAGTAGCCCTAGTCCAGATTAAGGAGGAGCCACATCCCAAAACTTCCCTTGGCATGGGATGGCATGTGCCACTGTACCATCACTCCTTGTCCAGGGGCAGCTCGGGGAATCCCAGCAGCGAAAGGTTGACCTTTAAGAAGAGCAACTGCTCCACCAACTTGGTCCCCAGTCTCAGGTCATGCGGGAAGCAAATGTCCCCCACTACAGAGAACACCCGCTCATTGGGGACACTGGTTGATGGGCAGGACAGGATATTCTTGGCCACTTTCAACAGGGCCGGCCACATGTTGGTCTTTCCAGCCCAGTAGGCCAAGGGATTGCTGCTGGGATCAAGGCATGGCTCCTCCTCCAGATAGGTCTCCACTGCTGCTGAGGCGCCATCATACTTCCTCTGGTAGCTCTGGGTGGGGCACCATCTGCCCTACTGCCTTCAGCTAGGGATGAGCAAATGCTGTTTGGAAGTTTGGTGTTTGGCCCGAACTTGGCCTGTTCGGACAACAGAACCCGAACCCGAATCTGAACACGAACTGACCGAACCAAACTAGATCTGAATGTCAAAATGACCTAACAGTTTGGTCACCTCGAATCATGTTCGGGTGAGTTCAGGTGGCAAAAACGTGTCACTGGAAGGCAAAACATGACAGGGAGGGGGAGTCAGCTGAGGAGCAGACTTCCAGGCACCAGAGGTGGAGAGGCTTGGAGGTAGCAGCCCGCCTGCCCAATCACCATACCCTTTTTGCCTCAGACTACGGGCTTCGCAGTCTGCGACTGGCCACGGGATAGGCTGCACGGAGCCAATGGGACTTGCGGTGAGGCAGGCACAGCAAGAAACAAAACTGATTGCCTCCCCCCTTCCCAACACCTTCTGAGCTAGTCACTGTTCCTGAACAGCAGGCGTTTCAGAAAGCTCCCTCTCTCCCAGCAGTTTTTGTTCCTTCCTATTCCTAATCCATTGCCATCCTCCTCCTATTTCACCCATCCAACCCATTTACC
>QEPC01003529.1:455583-469433 GCA_003113815.1 Sphenodon punctatus
AGCTTGATGTGCATCGTAGACTGTGTTTTCTTCCATCTGATGTTAACCCTGGGAACTCCTTGCTGCTGGGTTATGCCCTGGCTCTGCCTACTGTTGCCCTGGCTCCGCCTACCATTGCCCTGGCTCCGCCCACCAGCTCGCTGGACTTACTGCCCCTCCAAACTAATAACCCACCATCTGCCCCTGGATGTTACATTTTGGGCACTGCAGTACAAATTTTTTTACTAGCCACATTACTCTGGCAGATTTCAATGGCATGCAGTTTATGACATGCACAACTGCTGGCTTGTCACACCACAACAGCACTGATTGATTCACAATCAATTGTGATCCAGTGTGGTATAATGGCTAAGTGTGCAGTACTTAATTTATTTATTTATTTATTTAATTTCATTAGATTTCTTAGCTACCCCATCCTGACACAGCAGCTCAGGTTGGCTCACATCATATTAAAACATATACAAGCATAACAACATATTATAATAAAACCTACAAAAATAATATTATAAAACCAGAATAAAAATACCCAAGGCAGAGCTAACAAAACCCCTCCCCTTCCCAACCCCCCACTCTCACCTGTCTCCCTCACCAAAAGCCTGGTGGAATAGCCAGATTTTACATTGTCTTCAGAAAGGGGGGAATTACAGGGCCAGGTTGGAAGGAAGTTCCACAGCCACAGTGTAGCCACCAAGAATGGACCCCTCATCATCAGCACCCAGGAAACCATGGGGACTTTGAGAAGGGTGACCCTGGATGACTGCAGAGGCCAGTCTAGGACCTCAGGAGTCAGGCGATCCTGTAGATGAGTGGGGCCCAGGCCATGTAAGGCTTGAACTAGGAGAATGGGGGGCGGGAACTGGTTCAAGGCTTGCTTTAGCAAGGAAGTCACTGGATGACCATGGGCCAGTCACAATATTCTCTCTGCCTAACCTACCTCATAGGGTTGTTGTGAGGATTAAAAGTTGTGTTTATTAGTTATATGTAAAGCGCTTTGAGTGCCATGGCAGGGGAGTGCTATATAAAAATGATGATGAAGATGATGATGAAGAAGAAGGAATACCACACTCCATAGATGGACTGCAAGCACTATGGATAAAATATTGTGAAAAGTAAGGTCCTTGGTTACGCTGTGCTCTAGCCATTCTGGAGGCCAAGGGGCAGCGAACCATTTGCCCCTTAAAAAGAGGCTGAAGCAAAAGCCATCAGTGGTGTTGTACTTCCCTGGAGCTCCACCATACACAATAGCTTCTGCTTACTGATACTTATGCCAGTGTATTCAGCAAGGAACTTGGACCCTATTACAAGATCTGTCCTCCTCTCTGTCAAGACCGAAATATGCTAGTGAGAGGGGGTAGGTCACTTGGGGGCTTCGTGTGGAGCCAGGACAAGAAAGCCCAGCCCAGCACCATGACCTGGCCCATGGATTTTGGACTGTGGATAATGACTGAAGCTGCCACACCGCAATCTTGCTGGCCACCATGCCCTCAGTCATCAAGGCTTCCATGGCATCGAGTTTGTCATGGGGGAGACAGGATAGGGCTCAGAATGTGTCCAGCTCTGTCCCCAGGAAGGTTAGTGGGGAAAACAGGCTGAAGGGCACCCAGCTCTGCAGCTACAGTCTGAAATGTGCAGTATCCACTCAAATTTACCTGCACCAGAACTGCCTGATACAGGAAATAATTGATAATAAATGACATGCTGGGACCGCGTCCTGTGCTAAACCACCCAGTTGAGAAGCAAGCTGAATTTTGAATAAAACTGAATAAAAACTAAACAAGAAATGGAGCACCCTATTTTCATGGCTCTATCGTAATAACATTTTCATTCCAATTGGAAACCAAACAGCGCGAAGTCAGCTGGATGCACGAGCAGAAAGTTGGATGTCAATTTTAAGTCGCAGTTCACCAATAGCGTCCCATGGCCACAGGCTGTTGCTATCTCAACTTCAGTGTCAAACGACACATAATGAACTATGTACATCTCATTTGAGATAGCACCATTTGCTGTTTCCCCTAAGGGTATGAAAATGATGTATGAGGCAGATAGGGATGAGAGAACAGATCGCGGTTCGGGTTCGGCGGTTTGGTTCAGCTGCGTTCAGTTCGTCCATTCGGTTCGTCCGTTCGGTTCAGCTGCGTTCGGTTCGTCCATTCAGTTCGTCCGTTCGGTTCGGCAGTTCGGTTAGTTAGCCGGGTTCGGGTTTGGCCATTCAGTTCAGCCGTTCTGTTCGGCCGTTCGACCAAACTGTTCGGTCATTTTGACGTTTGGATTGAGTTTGGTTTGGCCAGTTCGTGTTCGGAAGTTCAGTTCGGTTTGGTCATCTGAACAGGCCGAGTTCAGGCTGAACTCCGAACTTCTGAACTGCGTTCGCCCATCCCTAGAGGCAGAACTCACCTGTTGCCTTTTGGGCACTATCCCCAAGAAGGAAAACATGGAAGGTGGCTCTCGAAAGTGCTACAAAGGGGTCTGTAATTCTCTCTTTGCTAAGCTCCTTCGGGAGCTTAGTGTGTGCCAATGCTTCAGATCCATTCCCGATTTAAGGTTGGCCACCCAATTTGCTGACCCCTTCTCCCTTCTCTGGGCTTCAGAAGCTTTACCTAAAGTATGCTACTTTGTACGCTATAGTGCATCAGTCCAGCAGTCACAAAGTGCCTCCACCAGTGCTTCATGCAGCATTGGGGCCCTTACCCCTGCTTACCTCTGTTCTCCTCTTGGGGAAGCTTTCTTTGCAGCTTATTTTCTGAGCTGAGTTGTCTAACTCTGCAGCAGCAGATGCCGGCCTGGTTCTGTGAGCAGTGGGAGCAGGAGTATTTAAATGGGCAGGAGGAGTTCCGGAAACAACTCCCCAACCCATTGAAATCCCAACATGTCACTCCCCTCAAAGGAGCATGACACCCTTTGATCCAAAAAGGGGGCCTTCCTGGGATCCACTGCCCTTTATCAGTGTGTAGTTGCTGGTATATTGGAAGCATTATTCATGCACTCCAACCCTAGATCTTGTGCACAGGCATCCGAACTAGGGACGGGCGAACACGGTTCGGACGTTCGGAGTTCGGCCCGAACTCGGCCTGTTCGGACGACCGAACCAAACTTCTGAACATGAACTAGCCAAACCTAACTCAATTCCGAACATCGAAATGACCGAACAGTTCGGTCAGTTCGGATCGCGTTCGAGTTAGTTCGGGTGGCAAAAAAAGGTTCACTGTAAGGTCAAATGTGACAGGGAGGGGTAGTACTAGTCACTGAGGAGCAGACTTCCAGGCACCAGGGGTGGAGAGGCTTTCAAGAAATGAAACTATCTGCCTCCCCCCTTCCCAACACCTTCTGAGCTAGTTACTGTTCCTGAACAGCAGGTGTTGAGTAGGATTATTAGATTGCTTTAAGTTTCATTTCAGTTTTGTACTGAAATGAAACTTAAACCTTAAACTGAAACCTTGGGTTTGTGATTCCCCCCCCATCCCATATATAGAGAGATAGAGAGATATAGATATAGAGAGATAGAGAGATAGGTTAGGGATAGTAGTTGTAGGAGCTAGCTTAGTGATAGAGATAGCGTTAGTGATTTAGTTTTAGTGTTTTTAGGAGTAGGCCTATGTACTTATTAGATAATTCATTTAGTTCATAGCATTTAGAATAGTTAATAGCAGTTAGATTTAGTGTAGATCGATAGATATAATATTAGATAAAATAAATAAATTTTAAAAACCCATATAAAAACAAAAAAACAAAATAAAAAACAAAAGAAAACCATATAAAACCCAATAAAAAACAAAAAAAACATATAAAAAACAAAAAAAACCACCCATAACATTTCCCGAATGGCCGAACGGCAAAACCAAACGGCCGAACCGAACGGCCAAACTGAACGGCCAACCCCAAACCCGGCGAACTAACCGAACTGTCGAACCGAACGGCCGAACCGAACGCAGCCGAACTGAACGCAGCCGAGCTGAACGGCCAAACCCGAACCGCAATCTGTTCGCCCATCCCTAATCCCAATGCAAGCCTGGGAATAGATGCCCACTCCTAAACACCTCATCATAGCATAGTAATGAACCAGAGTTGCCTGTGTCAAAGGCTCTCCTGCTATGTCTTGATATTTGACTAGTTTGGAGGCCCTTTAGGGGAGGTCTGCAGGATAACCCCATCAAAATAGGGTAGGCCACAGACCAACCGGTCCAATTGCAGTCCGCCTTTGGTCTCTTAAATTTTTCCCTTTCTCCTTGCTTCCCTCCTGCCTGCACACTGGTGTTAGGAATAGGATCAAAAAGTAAAAAGGTGAAAACAACCACGTATTCACCCCTCCAAGTTTATTTCCCTCATTGATTGAAGGCAGTGGGCTCCAATAGGATCAGGGATATCAGCATATCCCGCAGTCAAAGGGGGGTGGGTTCCTTACTGCGGGCTGTACCCTAACTGGATTTTGAGTGGCACACAGCTGGGTTTGCCCGCACCTGCTCTACCCAGTATCCTGTCACACAACAAGGGGCCTGTGCCTGTGTGTGCGCATGCTTTGAGCCTGACCTGTGCATATCCTTACTCTCTGCTGCATGGGCCATGGAACCCAAGCCCCCTATCAGCCCAGTTTCTTTGACTCTATTGCATCTGCTATGCAGCTGTGACCAACCCCCAGGCTGCAATTCCCTGGGTGGCATGTCCCTTTTTGCCCTGCCACTGAATGTGCACACTCTCCTATTGGTAGAGCATAGTAGTCCTGTGGTAGTTGGACAATGGGGGATGGTCACGGTACCAATGGTCTAGAGACTGGATCTTCCTCTAGGTCTGTTGAAGGTGGCTGTCTGGGCAGAGGTTGCCTGCCTGCTGATGCCTGCACTGTCTGTTTCAGTGTCTCCATACTTTTTTTTAAAAGGCTGTCAACCACTCCAGCTTTGTGTGGTCAGTCTTGCTCCTCGGTCTGCATCTGCTGGGGGACCTCATCCCTACTATGAACAGGGGGAACACTACGCTGTAGTGCTCACCCACCTGGGCAGGGATAGAGCCAGAGAGTTGCCTTCCCCCCACCCCTTGGTTGGGAGTACCTCTTCTTACCTTGGGTCTCAGCTGCCCTGAGAATGAGCACCCCATTTGGTTGGTTGGCTAGTGCAGGCTGCAGGGGTTCCCACACCCCAGTTGCTGCACCACTGTCTCACATCCCTGAATTCTCTCTTGCAGAGGGGACAGGGTTGCCTTGATGGGGTGTGTGTATCACTGTTTGGCATTGGGGGGGTGCTCCTGCTCCTCCCTCCCACCTTTCCCATTCTTAGCAGGGGCTTTTCCCTTGCTGCGCCCTCTTCTCTTTGTTATCTTGACCCCTGGGCTAATCTACTTCTGTACACTGGATGTGGAAGGAGGTGTGGGTAGAAGATCTACCTTGGAACCTTCCTGCAGCCAGTAGCCATTGGTATAGGCTTGCCTAATGACCAATGCAGTCAGGATCCTCAGACCCTCATTTAGGGACAAAAGCAAGCACAGCAGTTTAGGGCTGCTTCCCTGCCCATGCCTGGGGCCCCCTTCACTCTGGCTAGGGGAGGGCCTCCTGCCTGGGCTCTGACCACTCCTGTGGTGATTCTAAAACGGAGGAGTAGAGAATAGCAGGCCTACGAGGCCCCCTCTGACCACTGTGGCCTGCGTGGACCGCCTACCTGCCTGCCCACCCAATGAGTGCTGGATGACAGCAAGCTGCTCTGCTAAGAAAAGAGAGCCAATTGGCCATTCAGGAGGGCTGCACCACTGCTGCGGTGCTCTTGGGAGTTGGGAATGAAGGGAAGACCCCACCTGGAGAGAGAAGGAGAGCGGTGAGTGGTTGCACAGCAGGCAGCCACCACTGCAGAGAAACTCCAATAAGTTGGGGGAGGGGGGCGAGGCTGCAGGTTCCCTCCTTGCAGTCCATTGGTCCTACACCGTCCAAAGCTGGAAAGGGTCCAGGGCTGCTTCTCTCTTCCTCAGTCTCCAGGGGACAATGGCCATCTGTGCGCCTGGAGCTAAAATGGTGCTCACAAGTCTCAAGTGATGAGACTTGCTTCGTGCCCAAACTGTTTGCCCTGGCAACCCACGCAAGCAGGTTCCTTGCACCTGCTGCACTGGTGCAGCCCAGCCAGAATTCTCCTCATCCATTAAAGGGGGTTGGACAAAGCCCTTTGCCCTCACATTGCTGCCTGGGGCATGTGTGGGGCAAAGGGGATTTTGTTTAGTGACTTTTCACTATTTATCAGTTATTCTAAATTTCTTCATTTTTTCCTCAGACATTTTCAACTAACTGAAGTGTGTCAGAACAAGATCAAAGTCTTCTTTTAAACCTGAGATGTGCTGTGCAAATAAACAAAATATCATTCTAGTTTAATATTATTGAATATTAAGTATATTAATTATCTATATTAAATATACCATACAATATTACATATATCCATATACATATTTGACATATATATTTGATGTTATTTTATTTTATAATCTATTGGTATGACCCAATTAGTATGCAACTCTTGCAATAATGCAAGAGCTTAGCCACTGCCCCCAGCGGGCCAAGACTAGCATTTGCCAGCATCATATCTTCTACAATTGCAGTTCTTTTCTTCATTCCCACATGAACTGGGATATTGAAGAAACCACTTATTTCAACCAGTCCCATTATTTTCAGTGGGAATATACTCATCAGAGCAGGGGTATAGCTATTATAGGTGCAGCAGGTGCCACTGCACTGGGGCCCACATGCATGTAGAATGCATATGCCCCCCAGGTCCCTTCTTTCTTCTGCACCAATTCACCTAGCTATGCCCCTACATCATAGTTGGAGTTTAACTAACTTGCAACTCAGGACTTGGTGCAAGGTGTGTGGTAGAGTCTTTTGGTAATCATGATCATAATATACTCAAATGTGACATTCCTATAGGAGGGAGATTGACAAAAAATAATAATTCCATAGTGACTTTTAACTTTAAAAGGGGGAACTATGCAAAAATGAGGAACTAGTTAGAGGGAAACTAAAAGGAGCAGTTGCAAGGGTGTAATGTGTGGAAGAGGTGTGGAGATTACTTAAAAATGCCATCTTGGAAGCACGGGTCAAATGTATTCTTAAAAAAAAAAAAAAAGTAGCAAGAGGACCAAAAATCTTCCAATGTGGCTAAATAAGGAGGAAAAGGAGACTAGTAGAGCATAAAAGTCATTGTCCTTTAAAAAATGGAAAGCTAGTCCTAATGAAGAGAATAAGAAAGAGCACAAGCATTGCCAAATTATATGTAAAATGTTAATAAGACAGGCCAAGAGGGAATTTGAGGAACGACTTGCTAAAGACACACACACAAAAATTAATTAAAATGTTTCCAAGTACATAAGAAGCAAGAAGTCTGCTAGAGAGTCAGTTGGGTCATTGGATGACCAGAGGGTGAAAGGGGCACTCCGGGAGGATAAAGACATTGTAGAGAAGCTGAATGGATTGTTTACTTCAGTCTTCACCACTGAGGGTGTTGGGAAGATACCCATGCTGGACTGAGTCTTTGTAGGTGAAGAATCAGAAGAAATGTCCCAGATAAGTGTGACTCTGGAAGAGGTTCTGCAGCAAATTGACAAACTAAATAGTAACAAATCACCAGGACCAGATTTGTAACCTACTGCTAAAATCTGCCACTTTACCAGAGGACTTAAGGGCAGCAAACGTAATGCCAGGATCAAGAGGTGATCCTGGAAATTACAGATTGGTGAGCCTGACGTCAGTGCCAGGCAAACTGGTGGAAACAGTTCTTATGAACAGAATTACTGAGAATATTGATAAACATGGCTTAATGGGGAAGTCAACATGGATCTAGGAAAGTTATACCTCACTAACCTATTGGAATTTTTTGAGGATGTAAATAAGCATGTGGATAGGATTGAGCTAGTCGATACAGTGTTTTTGGACTTTTAGAAGGCATTTGATAACATCCCTCATGAGAGACTCTTGAGGAAATTAAAGAGTCATGGGATCAGAGGCAGTGTCCTATCATGGATTGGCAACTGGTTATAAAGATAGGAAGCAAAGAGTAGGACTAAATGGTCATTTATTACAGTGGAGAGAAGTAACTAGTGAAGTGCCCTAGGGATCTGTACTGGGACTGGTGTGTTTAATATATTCATTAATAATCTGAAGAAAAGGGTAAAAAGTGAGGTGATCAAATTTGCAGATGACACAGACGGTGGTTTCAGATGCGACACTGAGGGCATGGGTTAATCCTCTTTAGCATGGATTAATCCATGCTCAACATCATGTATAAAAGGGGCAGCCAGATATTGCCCTAGACTGTAGCACAGGCAATGGCAGCGCTTAGCCCAGGCTGTTACTCAGGACCATCCCAGTCTAAGTGCTGCCTCAGCCCATGTAACAGATGCTGTACCAGGGTAAAGTGGGCTATCATGTTTGATGGCCAGCTTACACTTATCCTAGGCCCACAGCACTTCTGGGAAGCCATGGCTGCCCAATAGGCCACTCCAAGCAGTGTGAGTTGGAGCCTCATGTTGCCCCCCCTCTCCCTGCCCTGGACTGCCTTAACATCTCTTTGGTGACTCAACCGGCTCAGACTCAGAGCGATGGGTCCTTCCATGGCCCAGAACAGACCATAGCAGACCCATCATGTGAAAACACCCGAAGTTATTGAGGGTAGTTAAAACCCAAGCAGACTATGAAGAATTGCAGGAGGATCTTAAGAGACTGGGTGACTGGGCATCCAAAATGGCAGATGAAAATTAATGTGAAGAAGTGCAAAGTGATGCACATAGGGTAAAATAAACCAAACTATGTGTATATAATGCTGGGTTCTAAATTAAGAGTTACCACTCAGGAAAATGATCTTGGAGTCATTGGGTGTTTTCAGACGTGACGAGGCCAATTGGCCCCGTCATGAAATCAATGAATTCATCCCCCACAAGGATGACCCGTAACGCCCTAACAGACATGCCGGTGGATCCCGGTGGGGAATCGGGGAGGGGGTGGGGCCGCGCAGCGCAACGTGCGGCCGTGTGGCCGCACGGCCCCGCCCCCTCCATGTTCCCCGCTGCCCGCCCTCTGGGGAGACAGGCAGCTGTCACGGCCAATGCCGCCGCAGCGCTCGCCCGCTATGGCCACGAGCTGGAATCCCTGTGGGGATTCCGGGCTGTGGCCGCCGTCCAGACGTGACGGCAGGGGTCACCATGGCGGGGAATCGCCTTCACCACACGACGGCCTTCGGTCCCGCCGCTGCGGCCGCTCACGTTGTGAATGTGATTCCCCGCCATGGTAACATCGGGGGGGGGGGAACATCCGTTCCCCCAACAGACGTTACGTGGTCCAAGCCACCACAGGGAATTGACTGTGGTTGACATTGACCACGTAACATCTGAAAATACCCATTGTGGATAATACATTGTAATCCTCAGTTCTGTATGTGGCAGTGGTCAAAAAAGTAAATCAAACATTAGGAATCATTCAGAAAGAGAGAGAGAATAAAACTGAAAATATCATAATGCCTCTATAGATCTATGGTATGGCCGCACCTGGAATATTGTGTGCAGTTCTGATCACCTCATCTCAAAAAAGACATCATAGAACTTGAAAAGATACAGGGAAAGGACAACAACAATTATTAAGAGTTTGGAATGGCTCCTGTATGAGTATACTTAGGTTAGGGCTCTTCGGCTTGGAGAAGAGATGACCGAGAGGGGATATGATAGAAGTTTATAAGATCATGAGTGGTGTGGAACATGTAAATAGGGAGCGGTTATTTACCCTTTCTAAGAGTACTAGAACAAGGGGACACTCCATGAAATTAACTGGCAGCAGATTTAAAACAAATAATAGCAAGTATTTTTTCACTCAGCGCACAATTAACTTGTGGAACTTACTGCTAAAGGAAGTGGTCACAGTCAGTAGTGTAGCGAGTTTAAAAAAGAATTAGATAAATTTTTGGAGGATAGGTCCATTAATGGCTATTAGACAAGTAGGTTTTGGGAACGTAATCTCTTACTGTTGGGGTCTAGAACACCAGGGAATAGATTGCCCAGTGTGACCTGTTGGGTACTTCTCCCAAGAGAAAGAGATCGGCCACTGTCGGAGACAGGATGCTGGGCTCGATAGACCATTGGTCTGACCCAGTACGGCACTACTTATGTTCCTTTGTTAGCCAATAGACATGTAATATTGCAAGAATTTTGCACTTAAAATGCAGGACAGAGCTACAGTCAGGCACATTTGGTGTGCATGTTTACATATAAACACGAACCAAGTGGCAATCCTAAAAAAAATGAACATTTTTTTTTTAAATGTAACTTTTCTCATCAGAAAATATTCTCACTATTTTCCATAAAGATAAAAAACAAGCTATGTCCACACTGCTCATATGTAAGTAATTTTAATGACTCATGGTCAGTGAATGACGCCTAACATCTCTGCTCTCTAAACACATCTCCCACACAATTGTCAATTCCCCTAACACATCTCCCACAAATTTGTCTTCTTTCTCAAAACTTTTAAAAAGTTAAGATAATTTGAAATATCATGCTATTCTCCCCAGTATATTTTGCTACTCTAGGTTTAAAGAGTGAAGTCATGAAGCCTAGCTAAAATTCTGAAGCCACCGGTTCATGAATATTCCCACTGATTTTGGTGGGACTACTCACAAGTAAGTAGTTTCAGCATTGTGATCTATAGGATGTGATTTCATCCTTATCCCTTTGTCCTGTATTTATCTGCCTTTTCATGCAGCTATTGAAAATAATATCATGTAAAAAAAATATAGTGGATATGTTACAGATTACAAATACAGGTTTCATAATTCATCCTTTGGGATTATTGTAATTTACTTGAACTCACAGTTCTGCTGCTGCACATAATAGTGCCTAATGTGCTTTTGCTGTTTATGATGTCAACAGAACCCTTACATTGAATAACCATGTTTTGCTGAAGTGTTGACTCCATTTTATTACACTTATGTGGTTCCGGTTTATCGCTGTAAAAATAAAAATACTGCAGGTGCTAAATAAGTATAGCCAAACGGACTGGCTTCAATAAGTGAGGAACAATTGTTTGGCATAATAAGTAAACTAATACCATTTGGAAAATTTCTGTATACACTATTTTGTTTTCTGTTCAAAATAAAACTACTTGGAGTGATACGTTCTCTGCTTCATTACTACACCTTGCCAGATTGAGCAAACATTACAAGTAAACTTTACAGTCCACCCTGTCTTACTTTTCTTTATCTTTTTGTAATTTAAAGTGTTCTTTAAACACGTGGGAAGCCAAACCAGTAACCACTGTCACACTTGGGTACCTCTCTCCTCAAAGTACTTCACCAGGACAAGCCCTATTGAAGAGAATGGTATCTGCATCGGAGGTGCGCTTTAAGAGTTTAATACATTAACCCTCAGACTGTGTTCTCTAAAATGACATTAATTTTAAATGACACTATTGACATTAATTTTCTATGCCCTTTTCTTGGAAAAAAAAAGTTGAAAGTGCCTATTTTTTACTAGAGTACAGGAGATTTTGTTTAAAGCTTCCATCAATATTCCTTTTATTCCCCTTGCCACTGTAGCCAATTCACTATTTAAATCAACCTCATAAACTAACAATTAAACCATGAGGGCACCAAGTCCTCAGTTCAGTAGCATGTTTCCAAGTGCTTCTACAACGGTAAAGTATATCAGAAAAAGCCTCATGTTATTTAAAATAAAAGCTTATTATATCACTAGCACCAGGAGTGTACAGAGAACCACTGTTTTATAGAAGTTATCTTTAAAAATATACATTGCAACAGATTCCCGTAATGCAGTACCAGATTATTTCCTGTGTTGCAAGAGGTGTAGTAGTAGCAGTTCATATAGCACAATGTAGTAATTGTTGATGAAGGCTGACCTTTTAATAGTTACCATGGTACTGCTGCGGATTAAGGAATCAGCCTAGGATTTATCATGGGACATATCTTCAAGCTTGTGAGATTTGATAGACTAAAAAGGAAGTGATTTTAGAACAACAGCAAAAGGGTCTCAACTGTTTATTGAAGGGAAGCTTCACATTTTAAAATCCTTTTTAATTCTGTACAGCATAAATATATTCTTTGGCTAGGGTTCACAACTCCAAAATGATAAAATCATTCAAAGGAGGATACATACTGTCTGCAACTGAGCTTATTAAAATCTCTCTGATTGTAAGCAAAAAAGAGTGCATGCTGTCCTGACAATAAGAAATAAAATATTAAAATAACAGAAATAGAGAGTAGGGCTGATGTGACAGCAGCTGCTACCGCGCCGCGATTCCATTCCGCCATTTCGGAAATGCCCGCGCCACACTGCGGCTTTTCTGCTGACATTCCGCTAATTCCGCCAGCATTCTTCAAATTCAGAAACTATCGGAAAAATTGCAGAATTGTCGGAAACTGTCGGAAAACCACTGTTCCACTATTTTGTGGTGTTGGCGGAATGGCGGAAGTAGCGGAAATGTCATGTTTCTGCTATTTTGCAAAAACTGTGGAATTAGCGGAATGAAATTAGAGGAACTAAGGAAGTAGCAGAATGAAACTAGTGGAATGAAAACCTCTGCCATTCCATACCACTAATTGCGGAAACACCGTTTCCAGTGGAAATAGCTACCACTGCGACATTCCACTACAACCCTAATAGAGAGTGACTTGTAAACTATTTTCCTTTTACTAAGAAGTAACAGATTTATAATAAATGTTATTTTTAAACTAGTAACCCGGATAGCTCTATTACAAAGCATACTATGATTAATGTTTAAGCCACGTCCTCATTTATATTAGAAGAACATCACTGTGCATCAATAGTTAAGATTGCATCCAAAATTCTATTTATTGCATGGCAAGAATGCTTTCATAGAATCATGGAGCTGGAAGGACTGAGAGTCTATTAGTTCAGTTCCCTACACAGTTGCAGAATTGACAATACCAACAAGCATATCTGTGATGGTTTATCTCATCTCTTCTTAAAATTAAGATAAATCCATAGCCTCCTTAGGCAGCTTCTCCATTACCTAACTGTTCTTGAAGTTTAATCTAGATCTGCCTTCTTATCAGCTTGCTCATATACAAGTCTTAAGATGGAGTCTTGGAGATTAAAGTGGTGGAGAGTGTATCATTGTTGCCTTTGTCATGGATGGATCATTACCTCCTTACGGCATGTCTCCTGGCACATGTCTGCCCTTGGGAGGGTGCAGAACCTATTTGGATGGTTCGTCCGCAAAGATTTATGGAACCAGATAGTAGGGATGGGCGAACAGATCGCGGTCGGGTTCAGCCGTTCGGTTCGGCTGTGTTCGGTTTGTCCATTTGGTTCGTCTGTTCGGTTCATTTGCAGGGTTCGGCCATTCAGTTCGTCCGTTCTGTTCAGTCATTCAGTCGTTCTGTCCGGCCGTTCGGTCGTTCCGTTCGGCCGTTCGGGAAATGTTATGGGTGTTTTTTTTGTTTTTTATTGGGTTTTATATGGTGTTCTTTTGTTTTTTATTTGGTTTCTTTGTTTTTATATGGGTTTTTTTAATTTATTTTTTTAATCTAATATATATATTTTATTTATTATTTTATTTATTTAGTAAATTTCTACCCCGCCCCTCCTGCAACGCAGTTCGGGGTGGCTTCCAACATTAAAACCATAAAATACAATAAAATCAGTACAAAAACAATCACAAAATGCTTAAAACCTTAAATATTAAATATAAATATAACTTAACAGGGCTAGACCAAAAACCAAACACAAATGGGTAGGGGACTAAACACCCCCCTCCCCACCCTCCCTCCCAAAGGCCTGGGCAAACAGCCAGGTCTTACAGTTCCGCCGAAATGTTAAAAGGCTTGGGGCCAGGCGAGCTTCCTCCGGAAGGGAGTTCCACAGCC
>QEPC01003529.1:476217-503686 GCA_003113815.1 Sphenodon punctatus
CTATGGTATGGGGGGAATCACAAACAACACAAGGAGGGGTACAAAACTGAAATGAAACTTAAAGCAATCTAATAATCCTACTCTAAATGAAAAAACAGGGGAAGGGACGGGAATCTGGGATGGAATATATGGGAGAGGGAAAGGATTCAATGGAGGGGGGAGGGAGGAAGGAAGATTGAACACAGGGAACACAGGGAGGGGTAAAAACAAAACCCCCCATTAAATCTATCTAAGCTAAGCAAAATAAATGAATGAGAATATGGGGGTAGATGGGATGGATGGGTTAAATGGGAGAAGGATTGCAATGGGTTGGGGAGCTGGGAAATTCTGGGAGAGGGAGCCTTCTGAAACGCCTGCTGTTCAGGAACAGTGACTAGTTCAGAAGGTGTTGGGAAGGGGAAAGGCAGATTCTTGCAAGCCTCTCCACCCCTGGTGCCTGGAAGTCTGCTCCTCAGCTGACTACCCCTCTCTGTCATGTTTGACCTTCCGGTGACCCTTTTTTTGCCACCCAAACTCACCCGAACGCGATCCGAACTGACCGAACTGTTTGGTAATTTTGACGTTCTGAATTAAGTTCGGTTTGGTCAGTTCGTGTTTGCATTTGGATTCGGGTTCGGGTTCGGTCATCCAAACAGACCGAATTTGGGCCGAACCCCGAACTTCCAAACCGCGTTCACCCATCCCTACAGATAATAACTGAAATAGTTTCACCTGGTTAGGTAACAAATCCAAGTATAAATTACTAACTGAAATTCTGAATTCGTTTTAATATTAAATTTAATGAGGAAAAAAAAATCCAGACATGTGAACCCTAAGAATTTAACAAAACTTGCACATTTAACTTGCCCAGAAATCGGGGGGGGGGGGGGGAGTTAAAATCCACACATGGAAAGACCCAAATTTCACTCAATTCTAGAATGGATTCCTTGGTATTTCCTTTGGCTATTTCCCTTTGTTTGACTTTTCCCCATATAGACACCAACAGCAAGACACCAGATATGAAATTCATGCTTGCATGTTTGCCAGGGGATTCTCCTGTGTTCTCATGTTTAATCACCCACCACAGTGTTGCTGGGGAACAATGTAATGTTTATATCACAAAACCTTTGCTTCTCAAATAATATTTTTTGGCGGAGTGGAGGGGAGATTGGAAAAATCTTTGCTTTTCTCTGACCTGTTTCAGAAGTTGTCTCTGGTAAAAATACAACCTCTTTTCAGCCTGTGTCCAGTAATAAAAAAATCTCCTAAAGGAACAGGTACAGGTTGGTCACTATGTGCAAATATCACCAATTTGTAGTCTGGTAAAGACACCTGTACTGTATTTATGCTCAGTCCAATAGATGGTGTGTGGCCCTTTAAGACCAATGGAGAGCTGACCTCAAGGACTGTTTCCAGGTCAGCCAGCCAAGCAGTTAAGGGCCTGGAAGCTGGGCAGAGAAGCTGTGTAGGACATTCTCCTGAAGGCATGTTCTTAATAAAGCAATCCTCCTGTTACAGTTAAGTCCTTTGTGCGGATCACCATTCTTAAAAACAAGGTGTTGGAACAATACATATTGTCCGACTAGGATGGACTATTGCTTGCACACAGAGCAATGCAAGACATGTACCATACATGGATTTTGGAACTGGAAGTATTACAGAGAATTGGATTTGATGGAAGAAGTGAATGGTGCTGATCTTTGCAAGACCTGAAGCAGATAATTGGTATGCATCCCAGAAAGCTGCTTATTTTCTGATATGTATTGGGGAGAAAGACGGGAATATTTGCAGAGCATAGACTGCTGTTGTCAAATTCACAGAAGCAGACAAGAAAAAGCCAGCAATCTAAACTATTTGAGGCCTACTGCCTTCCAAGGAAAAACACCTCAATTCAAAAGAAAATTTTCAATGAGAGCAATCAGGGCCCAACTGAAGCAGCTGATGAGTGGTTAACACTAGGGATGTGCAAACGCGGTTCGGATGTTCGGAGTTCAGACCGACCTCGGTCTGTTTGGACAACTGAACTGAACGTCCAAAAAGAACTCGAAAACAACCGAACAGTTCGGTCATGTTCGGGTGAGTTCGGATGAGTTTGGGGGCGGAAAAAACATGACTGGAAGGGGGAAGCAGCTGAGGAGCAGATTTCCTGACACCAGGGGTGGAGACCAAGGGTGGTGTCAGGGCCAAATGATACTGATACCGAAAAAACCCTTCAAATTCATTATCGATATCGGTACCGATAGCACTATTTCGAATGTTTGGCAATGTTCAGCCGAACTGAACAACCAAACCCGAACTCGGTTTTCGAACTGAACGACCGAACGGCCGAACATCCAAACCGCGTTCTGTTCATCATCGCACATCCCTAGTTAACACAGCTACAGTTGATAATAAAAGATTGTGCTTTCACATATGAGAATGACATGCTGAAATACAGAATCCTCATGGGATCACACTCAAAAAAAGTGCAATAAAAATAACTCATAGAAGAGAATTTAGCATTAAAAAAAAGCTGTTAGAATAGCCAGAGTGCACGAGAAATCAAAAGAACAAATGAAAGTGCTTGATAATAATAACCAGGATGTACATATGGTAAAGCAAAGAGACATGGGTGCAAGGGCAGGACATATTACACAAAGAGCATCAAAAATGAAGCACACAGAAAAAGCACAAGCACAGAAAACTTGCAGCAGATGTGCATTGCATCATGCACAACAAGACAAGTGGCCAGCACTAGGAAAGGTGTGCATGAATCATCACAAAGCAAGCCATTTTGCATGAGCATGCTGCTCAGGAGAACAAGGAGGAACCGGACATACAGTACATGCCGTGGGAGAACACCTGTAAGGGGAGGAATCCAGAGTTAATGACTCAACATATTTCTTAGCTACAATACAAGAAAAGCATAGTGACAAAGCATATGTAAACATCCTAATAAGCTCAAAACAAACACCCATGAAATTCAAAACTGTTTCTGGGGCACAAGTAAACAGCATCCATGCAACAGAATACAAGAAACATCTAGCTCACAACATACCACCGATATCACCTGTGTCAGCACTAGGACTGAAACTCATTTTCAACTTTTTCTCAGTTATTGCTGAGAATCGCAATTCTCATCTCATTTTAAATGAGAAACAATAACCGAGAAAATTGCCATCTCTCAACAATTCTCGTTCAAGAATCTTCTCAATTTACTGTTTACTGGATTGCCGTTTACAGTTGGATTGCCAGTTACTGAGTTACTGTTTACTGGGTTGTTGGTTACCATTTTCCAGGTTGTTGTTTACTGGGTTGCCTGAGAGCCAAATCCAATATCCAATAAACATGGTAACCAATAAACATGGCAACAAACCAATAAACACCAATAACCAATAAATCATAAAATCATTAACCAATGAACATGGTAATAAACCAATAAACCATTGACCAATAAACATGGCAACAAACTAGTAAACCAATTACCAATAAACACCAAATAACAAATAACCAATAAACCATAAAACCAATAACCAAAAAACCATTAACCAATAAACAACAATAAAAACCAATAACCAATTATAAAAAAAACAGATAATGGTAATAAACCAATAACCAATAAACACAGTAACCAATAACCAATAAACATGGTAAATGTCAAATCACAGTAACTGGTAAACATGGCACACAGAAAATCACAATACCGGTACAACTGATGAATGGGAAAACCCCATGGTAACCAGTAAACAATAAATGGTAAATTGGTAACCGGTAAATCGAGTTTAACCTGAGATCTCGATTGGGGTTTGAAAAATCTGCGAAATCTCAGCAGCAATTCTCGAGTCCTGCAAAATTATTACTAGAATCCATTTGATTTTCGTTTCAGCACTAGTCAGCACAACTTGCAGGGTATGAAGGACATCCACTCTCCATAGTAGGGAACAGGTATACAAAGAGACATTGTTCTAGATTTCTATGTGATAAACACCCAAGCAAAACAAGTAATGGGACTGAAGGCACTGTAGTCCTTAAATTTTGATTTAAAACATCTTAATGGCAGTAGAATCCACAGAAGACCCTTTCACAGCAGAAGAGGTCAAGAGATGATGTGTTTGAAGGTCTGGGATGCCTACCAGGTTACTGCAAAAATCATGCTATCTGCAGACACAGTGCTAGTGGTATATGCACCATGATGAATACCGGTAACAATGAGACCCTAAGTGAAGAAGGAACTCCACCAAATGGCACAACTGGGTATAACTGAAAGTGGAAGAACCATCTGAATGGGTTAGCTCAATGGGTGCTGTAGTCTCATTCCTTTTCCTTCAATTAGATTTAGCCTGAGGTGTATGAAAGGTAATTAGACTGCACCAAATCTGAAGAGTCCTCAGCATGCTTGGGCATAAGTCTTTTCAGAATACAGAAAACCACATCAGTGAAGGGCAGTTAATTGTCTAAGAGCTGAACTTCAGTATAAAAAAGAATCCAAATGGTAATACCATAGATAAAGGAAATGCCTTGGTAAGAAGTGAACACTCCAAAGACCTACCGTCTGCCGTGCCAAAAACCTGGGGTTCAACCAGACAAGCTGCGATGGACTGATCCAAATGTGGCCTCATGGCGTGCAAACAATGCTGCCAAACTGCACTGCAAGCGCAAGGAGCTGGGCAGAAGGTCGCAGGGAAGCCAAGCAGCCCTGCTGTTATTGGAGCTGCTGCTACAGCCGGGGTGGGCTAAGACAGGCAACCGTCCATCCCTGCTCTGTCTCCCTCCCCTAGCCTGACATTAATTCATCCCCCAGCTCTGACATGACTGTGGGCAACAGCGCTTGCTGCTCAACGCCCTGCACTGGTGCACCTTGCAGGATGGGGCAAGTGCAGACAGGGCATACAAGTAACCCCACCTTGAGCAGCCTTACTCCAGTTCAGATAACGACTCTTCGTAATGTGTTCTTGGAATTTTCTGAGGATGTGTTGCATTGCAGTCACCTGCTCCCCCACCTCAGGGCAGGAAGAACGTCTGGTGGGTGTTGGTCACAAAATGCACTGCATCGTGAGGCTTGGTTGCTCAGAGTGGGGTAAGGCTACCCAAAGGCATGGTACTCTCCCCATTCTGTCTTGTGTGGCTTCATCCCTGGACTGACTTTTCTTTAATCCAAAATCCAACACATCCAGATGAAGAACATATGTTTATCTTGCCAAAGAGCCTCTCTCAATAGTGTAGCTTCAGAGAGCTATTAAAGAGATACAAAAGACGTTAATGGAAGTAATCCGTTTCCATTGTACACAAAATGGTTAAATAAAATAAACACATTTTCTTAAAGTGCCTCCACTGTATTATCTTTTTACCACTAAATGCTTAACATTTGCTTTCTTTCTGTTTATGGTCATGTTCCACTTTGCAGTACATATCAATCCATTTTATTTTGTACAAATTTAGGAAAGCTTTTAAGGAACAAAGTATTACACAACGGAATGAATTCTTCAATAAGCTGAAGATGAAACAGAACTTTCTATGAATATTTTGCAATGGACCCCTCTGGACATGGCATGTAAAATCATCCCAACTTCAAATGTTTAAAAATCATGAATAAGCCTCCCTCTCCCACAAATTATTATTTACCATTTCTGCTACTGCTTATCCATCACTTGCAGCTTGTTCAGAATATAGCAGCATGGCTGCTTATAAGTATAAGTTTATTTAGGCATTAGCTTATGGAAAGGATTGACAGATTGAT
Organism: Sphenodon punctatus; assembly: GCA_003113815.1. Taxonomy (NCBI): domain Eukaryota; kingdom Metazoa; phylum Chordata; class Lepidosauria; order Sphenodontia; family Sphenodontidae; genus Sphenodon; species Sphenodon punctatus. The sequence continues at coordinate 481,913 of QEPC01003529.1, forward strand.
AGCTCTTTCTCGATTCTGTGGGTGGTGGTGCATGGTCATTCTTAGTTGGTGGATCGATTTGTCTGGTTAATTCTGATAATGAACAAGACTCTGGCACGGCTGCTTACTGGCTTGGGCAGCCATGATCATATTATGCCTGCTCTGCATTCTCTGCATTAGCTGCCTGTGGAGCAGCGGATTGAGTTTAAAATTGTACTGCTGAGGGGTTTTTTTAGGACCCTGAATGGTTTAGGTCCTGCTTTTATTCAAGACCTACTTCTGGAGCCCCACACTGATGGGTATCTGCGCTCAGGAACTACCCACTGTTTGGGGGTTCTACCATCACCCCTTAAGTGGGTGAGTGATCGGGCTTTTGTTGTGGTGGGTCCATCGGTGTGGAACTTGCTCCATCCGGACGTTTGTCTCAGTTCCTCCCTCCTTCCCTTCAAAAAGCACCTGAAAACGTACTTATTTTCTAGGTGCTTTTAGGATCCACTGCTGGTTCCCTTAAGTGTACTCTGTCCTCTCTTTTTCCATTCCCTATCTTAAGTATTTAATTACTGTTTTAATTTGTTTTGACTGGTTTTAAATGGTTTTATACTTTTATATTGTTTTATATTCTGTAAAGCGCTCTGAGTGACATGCAAGGCAGGGGGGTGCTATATAAATAAAATTATTATTGCCACTACTGCTATTTATTTCTATAGCACACACAACATATAGTCCCTGCTCCATGGAGCTTACAATCTAATTTATTTCTATAGTACTTTCAGTATCCAAAATACTGTAGAATCCTTATCTAGTTCACCCTCACATGACCTGTGTGAGGAAGATCATTATCACCCCCATTTTATAGATGGGAACTGAGGCTAAGAGATGGTGACTTGCCCAAGGACAGCCAGTGAGTTCGTGGCTAGGACAGGATTTGAAGCTAGGGATGCACAAACGCGGTTTGGAAGTTTGGAGTTCGGCCCGAACTCGGCCTGTTTGGACAACCAAACCAGAATCTGAACATGAACTGACCGAACTGAACTCAATTCTGAACATCGAATGACCGAACAGTTCGGTCAGTTCGGTTCACGTTTGGGTGGCAAAAAAGTGTCACTGGAAGGTCAAACGTGACAGGGAGGGAGAGTCAGCTGAGCAGCAGACTTCCAGGCACCAGGGGTGGAGAGGCTTGGAGTAGCAGCCAACCTGCCCAATCACCAACCCTTTTCACCTCAGACCACTAGCTTCGCAGTCTGCGATTGGCCATGGGCTGCATGGAGCCAATGGGGCTTGTGGTGAGGCAGGCGCAGTAAGAAACAAAACTGTCTGCCTCCCCCCTTCCCAACACCTTCTGAGCTAGTCATTGTTCCTTAACAGCAGGCGTTTCAGAAGGCTCCCTCTCCCAGTATTTCCCAGCTCCACAACCCATTGCCATCCTCCTCCCATTTCACCCATCCAACCCATCTACCCCCATATTCTCATTCATTTATTTAGCTTAGCTTAGATAGATTTAGTGGTTATTTTTTTTGTTTTTACCCCTCCCTGTGTTCCCTGTGTTCAATCTTCCTTCCTCCCTCCCCCCTCCATTGAATCCTTTCCCTCTCCCATATATTCCATCCCAGATTCCCTTCCTTTCACCTGTTTTTTCATTTAGAGTAGGGTAATTAGATTTATTTAAGTTTCATTTCAGTTTCGTACCCCTCCTTGTGTTGTTTGTGATTCCCCCCATCCCATAGATAGATAGATAGATAGATAGATAGATAGAGTAGACAATTGTAGGAGTTAACTTAGTGATAGAGATAGCATTAGTGATTTAGTTTTAGTGTTTGTAGGAGTAGGCCTGTGTACTTATTAGATAATCCATTTAGTTCATAGCATTTAGAATAGTTAATAGCAGTTAGATTTAGTGTAGATAGATAGATATAATATTAGATAAAAAATTTAAATTAAAAAAACATAAAAACCAAAAAACCAAATAAAAAACAAAAAAACCATATAAAACCAAATAAAAAACCAAAAACCACCCCATATAAAAACAGCCGAACCTGAACGAACAGCCAAACCCGGCAAATGGACCGAACGGCCGAACTGAACGCAGCCGAACCGAACAGCCGAACCCGAACCGTGATCTGTTCGCCCATCCCTATTTGAAGCCTTCCAAGTCTAAGTCCAGCACCTTATCCACTAGGTTACCCTGGCTCCAGAGAGTTTTTGGAGGAGTATATTTTGGTTTCTTTTTGTCTTCTGGCTTCTCAGTAATTCAACTAATAAATGTTTCTCCATAGACATGAGGGCAAAGCTTGCATTTTTACAGAACAAAATCCAAGATTCTCACCATTTTAGGCTTTAAGAAGCCCCTGGGAATGAGTGATTCGCCGCTAACTCATTAAAAGTTGGGAAACCCATTGGTTCCCCACTATTTCCAGTAGGTACAGATATCCTGATTCCCTGCTGACAATTCTCACAATTTTAATCAAACTCTTACACCAACTGAGGATTTTACTAACACCAGGGATTTTGGAATATTGCTAACACATGAGAATTGAAGGTGTTTACCCACAAATGTGAGCACTTACAAAATAAATGTAAGCACTTACAAAATAAATAAAAAGATGTAACCTCATTGTGTACCCTAAAAGCTCAAAACACAGATGGAATTATGAAAGATCTCATAATTTTGGGGTGGCATGACTCCTGATTTTCTATTACTGGACTATAAAACAATGAGTAAAGCTTTAAAATGAATGATATATCTATTCGAGCTGTAACAAATATGCCATTGTCACCACACCGCACACCAAGCAAAGACACATTGGTGGGGCTAAAAGGCTGCGCTCCATATTAATGAAACAAAATAGACTGGGGGGGGTAACCTCCAGCAATACAAGGTCCAGTGGTAACATAACTTCACTAATCCAAAAGATCCCCCGAGGTACCGCTTGAGTTCCAGCCTTCAATGTAGCAACCCCCTCAGGAGACACCTCCCTCCCCTGCCGAGACACCTGACTTGGGGAGTGGTGGGAAGAGGTGTATATTGAGGCCCCCAAAGCAAGGGGAATTCAACTATCCACTGGACTCCAGAGTGCGACATGAACAGCACAACACAACTGGACAAAACCCCCAGTACTAAAGCCAATTGTTCACAAACACTGTGGAGAAGGCAAAAATCTGTTGCCTCAGGGCCAATCAGAGGTTCTTGGAAAAATTCCTTGCCAACCTCAAATTGGCAATCTGCTTCAGCTCACAGTGCGGCCTGCAAATTTGGGCACACATCAACTCTGTTCCTTGGGTCAGAGGCTTCCTTGATTGTGCCCCAATGTGGTTGCTTGCTACTAGGCAGACCCTGCGAGCTGCACCTGCTCTCCCCAGCACAGCATAGCACAGCCCCGCAGTCCTTGAGCCCTTCCTCCTCAGGGGAGTGGGAACAAAGACCCTCCCCCACAACAAGGGGGAGAAAAATTGTGCAGTCACAAAGTTTATATGAATATCCTTTTAATATATGTGTATCCAAATATTTTCTGGCAATTCAGTATTTGTGTACTCATTTATTTATTTTTTTGGTATTCAGTTATTTCAGTGATACTAGTTAGTGTTATTGGGTGTTTTTACACACACATTTCTCCTGCATGTTTATTGTTAACATCCTGAACTTTGTGTGTGTCTAAATCACTCACCTAGATCTTAAACATCCAGCTCTTTGAACTTCTGCATAGAACTTCTCCCAGAACTTTTGTGTGTAAAACATTCTCTTGGTAAACTACTTTGCTCCAGGCAGCTGTGATCACTTCATTTCCATGGCAACCCCTCACGTCTACAGCTGCGGCTACTTTAGGCTGCCTCAGGGCAGTGCTTGTGTGAGAATGCATCCAGGAACTGCCTCAGGGCAGTGTGTGTGTGTGAAAAATACATCCAGAACTTACTTGTGGACCTGTAAACCCAGAAGATTGAAAAATTCAGAACTTTAAGGTGTGTGTAAAAATGCCCATTGTGTGTCATACTTTTGCACACCACTGCATAAGTATGGCAGCATTATGCTCTTCTTGGTCTCACTCTGTCTCCAGCAATTTCTGGCCATTGCCTCCTAATTTCATCATTCTGCCCACATCCTCACACATATGTAAGCAGAATATTGCAGTCTCTTTGCATTCAGAACCTCTACTGGCTTTAATGGCAATTCAGGTGGCAGAGAAGATATAGGTCAGGCCCTGTATATGAACAAAAGGATTTTAAGTCAGCCATAGACAGGGGAATAGGAAGAAATTCATAGTACCCTTTTGATGCATTACTTAAACCAGGATACATTAATTCTACCTGGAAATTCATTTTAGAACTTTTACAGTGTACCTCATGCCAGAGCCCAACATATAATATTGTTTGTTGCATTCATTTATTGAATTTTTCTTAGCCATGGAAAAGAAATATAAATGATGTTTTCACAATATTAATGAAGATTTGATATCTTTTGCTATATGGGAGCACACTTATCTTTTCTCATTTCTCAGTCTCATAAATCTTGCTGAGGAAGATGTAGTTACTTTGAGACATTGTTGATTTTTATACTGTCTTTTGGACTCCAGATAATGAGTTACAAAAATGATATTGATCTCCTACTAGCTAGGTAAATCTTCCATGACCTTGTCTTTTATGTGGGCATTTTTATTTATTTATTTTTTGTTATTTTTGCTTCTGATTTTAGCTTTTCTAATATGTCATAGAGCTATTCACATTCTGTGTAAAAAAGATTAATGAGGTCTAAACAAAATGTATTTTTTCCCCTCATATGCAATGTTTCCTAATGGATATTTTCCAATAGACCCTCAAGATTCAGGAAAACTTTTTGTCTTCTACTCCATCCCTTCTTTCTGGAGTAGGTTTTGCTACATTTGAACAACTACCGAAAGGGCTATGTAGATGTTGTCATGCATAATAATCATTTTTTACAATTCTGTAATTCCTCCAGTTAATTCAGTCTCACAAGACCCCTATAAACAAAGAAACAATGCCTTTTTCTTTTGTGTAGGAAAGAGGTTGGCTGAGGCCCTAGAAGACAAGAAGGGAAAATCTACCATGCCTTAGTCAGCCTTCCCCTTCCCTGGGCAATGAGCCACGTGATGCAGTGGCTTGTTTGTCTAGAGCCCTCCAGATGTTTCTCTTGTCCTGGGCAGGGTGAGCAGCCAGCTGCTCCACAACACGTCCTCAGAAAAATTCAGCACAGTGCAACAAAGTGAGGCCATGAGCAATGGGCGGTAGCACCTGTCACGCGTGTCCGCGTCATGGCTAAGCTCTCAGTCCAGTGGGGGAGGGAGGCAAGACAGGGCCAGGCAGGTGCCTGCTCATGTGAGCAGCACCTTGGCCCACCCCAGGGGCAACTACAACAGGAACTGGCCCGCCCAGCTTCCCTGCAACCTTCTGGCCAGCTCTATACATGTGCCCCACAATGTGGCCGTGGTGATTGCCTGTCATGGGGCTGTGCAGGGATCTGGCCACTGACGTTCATATGGCCTCATATATTGTGGAACATAACGGAACCCCAACATTTCCTTCAATTGAATCTGTACATGGGAGTCCCAATAAAGCCAGTGGGAATAGAGTCCTAGAGGCTGCACTGAGCCCATTGGGACCTAAATGGTCCTGCTGGAGCTCTGTTCAGTTCAGGAGCTTTCCTGGCCCAAGCCCCTCAGGGTAGGAGGCTTTGGCCCCACATAGGGACCTAATGTCATGATGTCTGTGGGGCAGACAGTGCCATGTCAAAAAAGAATTAGGGAAATGCCTTAGCTCCATCCTTTTCCTGATGTGGCTTTGCTCTCATGGAGGGCATCTCAGTACTCCATGTGGGGCAGGACCACTTCCATCCCCACCTGATTGTCCAAGATGCATATATTGCAACATAACATCTGAGCCACTTTGTTACAGATCTGTGTATGCATCTTTCCATTGCTCTGTCTGCATTGGTAGGGAGATATCTTTGTGGAACATAAGTCCTATCCATGCAACAATTTTCCCTGGAATAAAGACTCCAATCATCCTTTCTGATAAGGCAGATGGGCCAGGAACAGATGCATGACTAAGTGAAATATTCTGCTAGGAGGAATGGAGGCCAAAGAGTACACATCCTTCTCATCAACCATCCCTGTCGACAGCAGGTTCTTTTTGTGAAGCACTCCCAGTTACGGACAGACACATGCTATTTTTCCAAAGATCTTTCCCTTAATAGGTGATGGTCCCCAAATGCACACCTGTACCCTGGATATAAAGGAGGATTTGGAAATATAGGCAACCTACCTCAGGGATCATACGGCATCAGTCTTTGGAGGGACCGTCTTCTACATGAGGCGGTAATGCAAGTCTGCTCAGTTGAAGCTGGCAATATTGGTTTGGGGATGTATTTTAGGGGTTGATGGTGACCTGAAAGGTGGCCACAGGAATGGGTGGTGACAGAGATTACATGTTCTTAATGTTCTTGGAACTTTCTCCCATATTGGCTGCTGTTCTCATATGGACTGATATATTTAAAGAGAAGAGAGTAGGACTTTATTTATTTATTTAAACAATTTATTACCCACCCAACTCCACCTCAGCTGGCTCGGGACGGCTTACAATACAACCATATAAAACAATATCATAATTTACAATAAAATCATATAAATATAAAACAACATTCCCACCCAACTTAAAAATATAAAAAAACACAAAACTTTCCCATAACTCCCTCCCCCCACTCCCCACCCTATAACCACCCTCACCAATCTCCTCCACCAAATGTCTGGTGGAAGAGCCAGGTCTTACACAAATGATGAAATGTCCACAGGTCCAGAACCAGGTGAGCTTCCTCCAGGAGGGTGTTTCACAGCCGAGGTGCTGCTACTGAGAACGCCCTCCCCATAGTGGCCCCCCGATTGACTCAGGGGACCTCCAGGAAGGCACCCCCAGCAGACCGCAGGCATCGATTCAGGACCTGGGGAGTGAGGTGATCCTGCAGATAGGTCAAGTCGAGTCTGTGTAGTGCTTTAAACAAAAGAACCAACAACTTGAATTGATCCGGAAAAAAATAGGCAGCCAGTGCAGAAGATGGAGCACCGGTGTATTGTGCTCCCAGCATCCTGACCCCATAAGGAGCCGGGACAACACATTCTACACCAGCTGTAGCCTCTGTACCGCCACCAAGGGTAGCCTCACATGAGTGCATTGCAATAGTCCAGCCTTTGGTGTGATAATATCATGGTAGTCCATATTATTAATTCTCTGTCCTCCTTGTTAGCCAGGGTCATGACATCACTTTTATTCATGCTCTCTTTCTTGAAACACAACATTCTTTTTTAGCAAAGCACATTCTGGGTATTAGTAACAAAACAGCAAATGTCCCTTTCTTGGTTTCAGAGGTAACATTTCTGGGACCTTGCCCATGGGACAAGGTAAACATCAGAGTGCATCCCAGTGGAGCTGTGGAATCTTGGTTCATAGATTTATTCCACACAGTCTGCAGATCTGTGGCTCCTTCCACCTGGGTGGCTTACAAGTGGGCTGGGCATATAGGGAGTTTCAGGATTTTGTAGGTAGGGTAGGGGTTGGGCAGATACATTCCTTATTCCACCACCACAAACTATGGGTTGCAAATCCATAAGAGCTGGGTCTTGCACCTGATACAATTTCAGCAAGATGGGCTAGACTCTCATTTATCTCAAAGCTTGAAGGATACCTAAAACCCACACAGTCACCCAACCAGAAGGACAGGCTCAGATCATGGAAACTGACAGGTGGGCAGATCCGTGAGCACAAGACTTACGTTTCTCCAATTATCAGTTGATATGGTCGCTAGACTGGGCCATATATGTACATTGCCAGCAGAGGAGATATAATTTGGAATGGCTTTCAAGCAGCATTTGTGGGCATTTTGGGAGCAAACAGAATAAGCAAATTGGCGGTGGGTTCCCATTTTGACCACTTGGCCTGGTACTGCAAGTTATGCATCTAACTTTTGGGGGAAAGGCAATTACACTGCATATATGCTGATCAAAAACTGGCATGAGGGGAAAGCGGGGGCATGGGCACATATCACCCTCCATGAATCAGGCTATCCACTCACCTGCCCAGTTGAGGCAATGAGAAGGTATGCGTCTGTACTCTCCCAAGTGAGTGGCCCCTTCTTTTTACATGAAGCAGGAACTCCACGCTCTAGGTACCAATTTACTCTGGTCATGAGGCAATGCCTATATGGCATGGGGCTCTCAGAGCGTTATTTGTGTCATGTATCCTGTATCTAGGCATATATTTTTGACCATTTGTGTTTCAATATATTGGAAATCAGAATTAGCCTCTCTGTATGATGACTTCCTAAAGAGGTGTCCTATAGTGACCTTTTTACTGAACTTTTGAACAGATCCTGGAAAGTCAGCCTATATACTGGAATAGAAGATAAAATCAAGTCTGTCTCTTAAAGAAATCAACATTTTCGGTTGACTAATCTCAAGATACGTGACTCCCAAGCAGGGCAGGAAGAGGCCTTGTTTGTTTGGAATTTACTCATTGTTAATCCTTTCTTATATGATAATAACCTGTTTAGTATGTATTAACAGTCTTCTAACTATGTAATTTGAGAAAACTCTCTTGTCAGCAGTCTTGATCTGATGTCAATTTTAGCTGTCTTCCAAGCAATTTCCCTCTATAAGAAGGGAGAGGAGAAATGGATTTTACAGAAACAGTTCCTTCTTTGGAGTTTTTCTCATATCCATCTGGCAGAATGGGGCAAAGTACTGGGTAATATATCCTATATAATGCATTGAGTCAACCATAGCAATAATACTTAGAGCATATGTTATATCTTATAGATGTTCAGATCTTTGAACTTGTAACTGAGCGTTTCTTTGAACAAGAAATGTCCTCTAAAGTCATGTATTTTAACTGACACTGTTTCATTTGTACTACGCCTTTATTTGAACTTAAGTAAACTATTGCTTCATATTTTTATAATATTCTTAAGTCTCATAGCCTTATTTATAAATACATTGTCTTTACAATACTTAGCTGAGCTGGCTGGCTTAAGTTATTAGCATAGTGTAAACTGAGTTTCCACATATTGGAAAAGAGCATCCTATATCCAGACCAGATCATGTCAGGCCTGGACCACTAAGTGCAAATTCCTTTTGAGGAAACTGAGGCACAATGCGAAATTTGGGTCCCACTCCTTTCAGATAGGAGCAGCCTCATCTGATGCTGGCTTTAGAGAAAGGAATATATGGGCAGTGGTTCGATGGTGTTCAGGAGCCTTATGAATATATATTCACCCTCTACCAATTCAGTAGGTGTCAGAACCTCCTCACTGAAAGAAAATTGGAATGCGACAGGAGTAAGGTTACTTTTGCTCACAATTTATTTGGTTTGATGACAACTATCATGTTTAGTTTGAATGGTTTGAATTTTTGTAGGTGCACTGTCTTTAACCGGTTTATCATGACAGACAGGATTGGCAAAGGTTGAAGGAAATCGTCCCAGATGTCATTTTGGTCTTTACGCAGCTCTTCCAAAGGTGGGTATAGTGGGGAGCTGTGAACCCACAGTGGGTTGATAGAGCTCAAAAACCAGTAAATAGGGAAGTAAAATGATTTATTGTATGGCTGAAATTGGGGGGGGGATTACTTGAGGCCCCCCTCAAGTCACACGCACGGGGAGGCTGCACAGGGCTGGAGGTGAGCAGGAGCCAAAAACAAGCCCCCTGATTACCTCCCAAGCTAGGGCATGCTTTGACCCTTTTGTATTACATGTGGCCATTGGTATGGATATGAGAAAGAACCAAGCAACACGAAATCAAATGTTTGCCTGTGGGAGTATATTTGCATTTCTCCTTCTAGAACTATTGAAACAAAGACCTTGACCAAGGACAAGTCAATTTCTCCTTTTAATAGCATGTGCAGATTGATAGCTCTATATAAAATGTAGGGAGGCAGGATCATTGTGGAATTCCTTTTGGTGCCATTTTATTTTGTAAGTCTTATTTTTATCCTTCCCATCAAGGGTTTTAAAATACTGAACATCTTCTTGAATTTCCTGTTTCAGATCCCCACCCCACCCCCAAGCAATAAATGTTTGAGCCTGGGGCAACATGAGAGCAAAAGGGTTTTTCTAATGCATACTTAATACAAACTCATCCAGAGCAAAACACTGCCCTTAGAGCAATCATTTCAAAAACAAAACCACAAACAGTTTTAAGGAGCTTGTGTGGAAGCATTTTAATACATCAGCCCATTAAAATAATCAGCATTATTTCCACTAAAAGGGATCTCGATCTTCAAAAATGACAAACCTTATTTGCCAAAATGGCTTTGTTAAATATATATATATATTGAAGAGGGAGGGGGGAAAGCCATAAAGTAATGTAACCAGGGATACTTTAAAAGAGTTAACACTAAAACCTGGAATCATATAGACAAAACTGTGTGTTTAGATGTACACATGCACATACTCTAAGGAGAAAGATAACCATAACAACTTCCAAAACATAGTGACAATGGGGAAATGGTGTTTGGTTTTTTTTATATAGCAAGATGAAATATGGCACCATCATATGCTTGTGAAGCATGTCTTGAGCTAGCTCTTTTGTTGGCTGTAACCAACATAAGCAAAACTTTGAAAACACAGGCATTTGCAGCACAAACCTCCATGAGTATTTTCAGATGTGACAGGCCTCTGGGTCCACCACACTGAATTCCGGACCAGGATTGTTCCCCAACCCCAGTCCGCGATGAGGCTGACTGTCCTTTAGATGTGCTGGCAGCATCATTAAAGGGATTCAGGGAGGGGGCAGGGCCAGGGCGGGGCTGAGCAGTGCTCCGTGCAGCCGCACAGCCCCACCCCCGTGCTCCCACAGCCACCTGCCCTCAGATAGACGGGCGAAAACAGTGGCCAATGAGGCCTCTGCGCCCAACCGCTAATGATGGCTGGGACCACGATCAGGAATGTGCCATGGTAACAGATGTTACTTTTGGGCCTTTCCTGATCATGGCCAATTTAACCATGGTTATGGCTCTGCGGTGGTGAACATCTGGCAGGGATCAATCAGACGTTACAGGGATCACAGCCACCCCGCAGCATTCACTGTGATTCAGTGGGGTTGATTGTGATCCCGTAACATCTGAAAATACCCCATGTTACTGCACCAATGCTAGCAGGGGCAGATCCAGTTAAACGCAGACTTTGCAACCATACAGGGCCCCATGTGTTAGGGAATCCCATTGAGTCCGACCAATACTGTACATGGGATCCATGAATAAACTTGAAATGACATGAGAAAGAGAATCACTGGTTAAAATACAGGCCTACAGAACAAAACACAACCTCAAAAGAGAAAGCCCTGGCCTATAGAGGATCCACAGTGATTAAGGGCCATCCTCCTCCCCCCCTTTCCCTTCATCACATGGGTCCTTTGAATAAATAACATATTGAGTAACAGACTGGTCTGCAACACAAGGAGCCCCGACTCTTGAACAGAATGTTATGTTTAACTGGACATCAAAGATTAATTACAACATTTTCCTTTTTCCTGAGTGCACGTCCTTTAGTGAGTCCTTGCTCATCCATTAAACATTCATAGGTTAGGAGAGAGTCTGCGCAACCATTTCACACAGGGCCTGAACTTCCCTGGATTGGGAACTGAGCACTACACCTCTCACTGCACCAGGACTAGAACTAGCACATCAGCTTGAAAACTGCAATGTTAAAAAGCCTTCATGGTTTCTGCAAGTTGATGACAGAATATTTTTTATTGAAGAGAAATATTTTTGTCTTGTCAAATTTCAATGGATCCATTAGCTAGCTTATTAAGACCTGATTCGGCAATTGGATCTGTATGGTGAGCTTCCGTGCTACCATTAGGGATAGGACTCTGGAACCAATCTTGGTTTCGGTTTATTTAGTTTCACTTCTCTGAGAATTTTGGTTCTCAGTTCGGTTTGGGGTTTTTTGCACTGATTATTTTTTGGGGGGTGTTGCATTTAAAAAGGGGGGGGGGATTCACTGCAAAAAGAAAAATTTGAAACCACTAAAACTTAAAACAAGAACCAAAACAGAACTTTAGGGGTCATTTTGGTTCTATCCAAAACCGAAATTCCCATCCTCAGCTACCATTATGGACCTCCTGTGAATGGAAGTGTCTGTCTATCCTCATCCAATTACACAATTGCATTTTTCTCTGGGATGCTGTTTTTTTAAAACAACAACAAACCACCGCATAGTTGCCTCTTACCTTGACAGACTTTTTTATTTGTATGTCTCAATCATCATTGTGATCCAGTTTGGTGAGCTTGAACCAGTCTCCCAGAAATGCTAACTGAACCAAGGTGAATTCCACTGTCTCTCTTTTAGGGGTCAAGGTTCCTCTATCACCAATGAGAAAAAAAACCCAGGTGCCTAGGGCTTAAATACCACTTTATTTGTTGCTGCCCAGGAAAAGCATTTGAGCGGACAATGGCCCTTTTCTCACAGGTTCGGGAGCATGGGGTGTGTGTGCGTGTGCACAGCACAGTGGGTGGAGATGGGGGGGCATGCCCACAGGTGCACACCCACCTCCACTCATCTCCACACATGGAGCAACCACCATTGTTGCCAGTTGCTCCATGTGTGAGTGACAGGTGGAGGTGGGTATAGCACGGGAGCACTCACGCACCCCCACCTACTGCCCAAGGAGTTCCTACAGATGCCCACCCATTCACCCCCCACCCACAGCAGTGTTCCAATGGATGCCCCCCACCCACCTGTACAAGGGGAGGGGTGCCCATGTGAAAAAAGCCAATTCTGGAGGTGATGGAATGACAAGAAACTAATTAGAATAAGCAGGAGAGCTTTAGTCTTCTTTATACACTTGTATTGCAAAGGAGGTGTGTGCGCATGTGGACATTTTTTATTTACTTAATTTTAATACCCACCCTTCCCATAAGGCTCAGAGCAGCTTACAATGTAAAAGCACATAAAATATATAGAAATCCCTTTAACAACCTACCCCAACAGTATAAAACCGTCCCCCAGTCCTTAACCCTGCTTGTAAAACAGAAAAGTCTTACATTGCCTCCGGAGTATGCTCAGGTTCTGTGTCAGAGACAAAGGCTGGGGCACGGAGACTTGAGGCAGGACTGGTGCTGGATAAGTTGGTGAAGGATCAGAATCGGGGTCCCAGGATTTCACGAATCACAGCAGGAATCAGCACACAGACCAATGGCAGAGTGTGACAGAAGAGGCTATTTTTCAGATATATGCAGTCTGGGCCATTTAGCCATTTTTTGTGGAACTCCCTTCCCCTTGAGGTTCATCAGAGTCCGAGTGTTACAATTAACTTGTTAAACTTACTGCCAGAGGAAATAATCACAACCAGTAGTGTAGTTAGTTTTAAAAAGGGATTGGATAAGTTCTTGAAGTATAGGTCCATTAATGGCTATTAACCAAGTAGGTTTTGGCAATGTTTCCTCTTACTGTTGGGGAATGGAACAACAGGGAATAGATTGCACATTGTGACCTGTCGGGTACTTCTCCCAAGGGAAAGAAATTGGCCACTGTCAGAGACAGAATGCTGGGCTTGAATGTGGCTCATATTCATGCAGTTCCCTGCCCTCCCCGGCGCCTGGTCACTGGCATGTTAGTTGGCTGGCTGGACCCAATTCTGACTGCATTGCCAGTGGGTTCCCAGTCCAGATCACATTGTGACTGTTGCAGTCCACCATCACTTCTGTTAACACCCATAGTGGGAGAGACAATCTTAATTTGGGACATCCTAGAGACAATCTTCCCAGAAGAACCCAGGCTTTATAAAATGAAAATTGATAGGGCACACAGAACTGGAAGACCCCCAAGAAATGACACAGACCCTCCACATATGATAATATTTAAACTAACATATTTTCAGGATAAGGAAATGATTTTAAAATTAGCTAGACAAAAGAGAAAAGAACTGGAATACAACAAAGAAAAGATAAAGATTTTTCCAGACTACTCGCAAGAAAAAGATGCGAAGGAGGAGAAACTGGATAAAATACATGGGCATGCTAACAGAAGAGGGATTGCAACCACAGCTGTGACCCCCTGCAAAATTAGTAATAACATACAAAGGGAAAAGAAAGATCTTCACAGAGACTGAGGACTTAGAGATCTTCCTGCACACAAATAGACCATGCAGAGAGGACAACGAATGAGAAGATTAATCAGGAAATACTAAGAAAGGACCATGTGAGAATTGGAAATTTAGTGTAAAGTAATGCTGCAAAAGTAAAAATGGTTATAAGAGATGGTAAAGGGAGGGTGGAGGGAAAGGAAAAAGGGTAGAGGGATAGCCCCTGAACTGAACTGGCTTTGCGAGCTGGAGAGCATATATAAGAATAAGAAGCACTTGAATAGTGCACAGATTGGAACACAACCCACAGCGCAGTTTGTAGGGAACTAAAGGGGGAAATTACTAGTGAAATATGGATGTAAAAGATAAATTAGTTAAAGGGTTCAACTGTCCAGTTCACAACATGGTTACGGTTGGGCTGATCGGGAAAGAGGGGGTAGACACCAGATTACATTGATCCAGAAAATGCAGATATGTTCTAAACATAGATTGAGAAAATCCACTAGAAAACATGGATAGCATAAAGGTTATGATCCTGAATGTTAAGGGTCTAAATGCACCCATTAAAAGAAGGAGAGTTAAACATTTACTTATAGAAAAGGGGGCGGATATTTTTTACCTACAGGAGACACACCTGAAACAGGGAAACACATTCAGATTCCAGCATAAAAAATTTAAATACATTTATACCTCAGCTGAAGAAAAAAAGAAGGCAGGGGTATTTATTTCATTTATTTTATTTCTTTATATTTATTGGCCGCCCCTCATGCCTACGGCATCCCGGGATGGCTCACAACAAATAAAACAATACTAAAATATATAAAACATCATCCATTATGAACAATTAAAATTACCCTTCCCCACCCCATCCCAAAAATTCCCCCCCTCCTTACCCTACCCTCCCACCCTCCCCTCCAAAGGCCTGGGCGAACAGCCAGGTCTTACAGGTTCAGCGAAAAGCCATCAGACCCAGAGCCAGGTGAGCTTCCTCCAGGAGGGAGTTCCAAAGCCGCGGCCCAGTCACCGAGAACACCCTTTCCATCGTGGCCCGCTGTTTAACACAGGGGACCTCCAGGAAGGTGACCCTGGCAGCCACAGGGGCCTCCCTGGGGCGCGGAAGGTGAGGCGGTCCCCAAGGTATAAGGGGTCCAGACCATATAGGGCTTTATAGACCAACACCAGCACCTTGAACCTGGCTCAGTACGCTAGAGGCAGCCAGTACAGAGCACGGAGCACAGGTGTAATATGCTCCCATCGCCTTGTTCCTGTAAGGAGACGGGTCACCGCATTCTGCACCAGCATGAGCCTCCGAATCAGAATCAAGGGAAGCTCCATGTAGAGAGCATTGCAGTAGTCTAGCCTCGAGGTGATGAAGGCATGAATAAGAGTGGCCAGGTCAGGCCTGGAGATATATGGGTGCAGCCACCGTATCAGATACAGCTGGCAAAAGGCGGCTTTAGCCACCACCTCCACCTGCCGATCCAGATGGAGGCCCGGATCCAAAACCACTCTCAGACTCCGAACCTGATGGGCTATGGGAGGGCAGTCCCCCCCGCACCAGAGGGGTCGGCACCTCCCTCACCCTACGCACCACCATCACCTCCATCTTATCAAGATTGAGTTTCAGTCTGCTCTGCTGCATCCAATCCGCCACAGTCTCCAAAAATTGGGAAAGCAATGAGACAGCAGGACCAGGGTCAGTCAAAAACGAGAGATACAGCTGAGTATCATCAGCATATTAGTGACATCGCACCCCGAACCCTCTCATGATCTCCCTCAGGGGCTGCATATACACATTTTATTTATTTATTTATTTATTCAATAAGGCCTGGGTGAACAGCCAGGTCTTACAAATTCACCGAAATGTCAAAAGACTCGGGGCCAGGCGAGCTTCCTCCAGGAGGGAGTTTCAAAGGTGCAGCCCGGTCACTGAGAATGCCCTCTCCATTGTGGGTCCCCGCTTAACACGGGGGACTTCCAAGAAGGCACCCCCGGAGGACCGAAGGAGCTGCTCTGGGGCGTGGAAGGCGAGGTGGTCCCTAGGGCTGTAGCGGAATGTCGCAGCAGTAGCTATTTCTGCCAGAAACAGCATTTCTGCAATTAGTGGTACGGCGTGGCAGAGGTTTTAATTCCTCTAGTTTCATTCCGCTACTTCCACAGTTCCGCTAATTTCATTCCGCTACTTCCACAGGCTTCGCAAAATAGCGGAAACATGACATTTTCGCTACTTCCGCCATTCCGCCAGCGCCACAAAATAGTGGAACAGCAGTTTTCCGAGAGTTTCTGCAATTTTTCCGCAATTTGCAGAATGCCGGCAGAATTAGCGGAACGTCCGCAGAAAAGTCGCGGTGTGGCACGGGCAATTCTGAAATGGCGGAATGGAATCACAGCGCAGTAACAGCTGCTGCCGCATAAGCCCTAGCGGTCCCTGAGGTATGAGGGGCCCAGACTGTGAAGGGCATTCTATATTAACACCGGTACCTTGAACCTGGCTCGGCACGCTACTGGCAGTCAGTGCAGAGTCCGGAGCACAGGTGTTATATGCTCCTAATGGCCCGTCTGTGACAGGAGGAGGGCCGCTGCATTCTACACTAGCTGCAGCCTCCAAACCAGGAACAAGGGCAGCCCCACATAGAGTGCATTGCAGTAGTCCAGCCTCGAGGTGACGAAGGCATGGATGAGGGAGGCCAGGTCTGGGCCAGAGATGAACAGACGCAGCCTCCGCACCAGATACAACTGGCGGAAGGCGGCCTTTGCCACTGCCTCCACCTGCTGCTCCAGGCAGAGGTCTGCATTCAAAATCACCGCCTGACTCCGAACCTGCTGAGGTACGGGAGGGCGCACCCCCCCCAACCAGGGGGGCCGACACCTCCCTTGCTCTCCCCACCACTATCACCTCCGTCTTATCGGCATTAAACAGAAGCGGAGACAGAATTGAACCCTGTGGAACGCCATAGGTCCAGGCCCGGGGGCTCGATGTTTCATCTCCCAGTACCACCCACTGGCTTGTCCCCGAGAGGAATGACAGGAACCACCCAAGGACAGTCCTGTCCAGACCCCCAGGTCTCGCAGACATCTCAACAGCAGCCCATGGTCCACGGTATCAAAAGCGGTCGAGAGATCTAGCAGGATCAAAACTGTAGAACATCCTGCATTCACCTCCCGGAGGAGATCGTCCACCAAAGCCACCATCGCCATCTCAGTACCGTAGCCGAGCCGGAACCCAGATTGAAAAGGGTCAAGGAAACCGATACGGTCCAGATGCGCCTGGAGCTGCAGAGCCACAGCCCATTCAATAACCTTGATTGGGATAACGTCACAATGGAACTTTGACCATAAAAAGACAATATATTAAATAATCAGGGAAGGTTCCTAATGGTAAATAGGGATCTGGAGGGGAGAAAAAACTCACTGGTAAACTATCCTCCCAATGTGGGAACAAGGGAGTTCCTACAAGAGGCAGTCAAGAAAATCAACGAAAATGTGTACGGAGTAGTACTATTACAGGGGAATTTTAACACACCCCTAACACATTTAGACCACTCCCAAAAGTCTAAACTAAAAAAGTGGCAGGAAAAAGTGCATAATACACTACTTATGAAAAACTGGATAGATGCATGGAGATATTGGAACCCGAAAATTAGAGAATTTACATTTCACTCAAACTTGCACAACACAGCCACGAGAATAGACCATGTGTGGCTAGACAAACAACTGATGAATAACTGTACAAACAGCCAAATATGCCCTGTGTCACCATGCTTTAATTACCACCTTGGCTTAGGGGAATCAGGGACCTAAAGGACCAAGAGTTTGGCACTTAGATAAGGCATTACTCAAAAAGAAGGAATATAAACAGGCCATAACTGTGCAGATAAAGGAATATTTTGAAGTAAATAAGCACTCTGTTACATCAGAACAAACACTCTGGGAGGCGGCCAAGGCCACAATCAGAGGAACATGTATCTCATTGAGTGCCCCAAAAAAAGAAAAGAAAGAGCATATATAACAGACCTGTACAAGCAATTTAAAAAATTGGAGAAACTAAATGAAAATAACCCCATGCACACAGCACAAAATGAACTGGCCAAAGTGAAAACTTTAATAAACACACATGAAATAGAAAACGCAATGAAACAACTGAAACATATAAAGGGTTTTTATTTTGAACACGGGAACAAAACAGGGAAGGTTTTGGCAAATTTAGTTAAAAAGCAAAGGAAAAGCACAATAATTACAGAAACACAATCAGAGGGAAGGAAATGCATGAAAACAGAAGACATCCAGGTGGCCTTTTTTGATTTTTACTCCAAACTGTACTCGACAAAGAGTCCAGACCCTGTAAAAATAGAAAATTTCTTAGATAAATATAATATTCCTAAGATAAATGCGAACCAACAAAGTTATGTAAATGCCCCAATAACAGTGGAGGAGGTACAGGAAACAATCAAATCCTTAACAAAGAGGTGGACCGGATGGGTACCCTGCTGGATTTACCAGACATATGTTGATTTGATAGCACTATATTTGACAGAAGTAGGGATGGGCGAACGCGGTTCGGAAGTTCGGAGTTTGGTCCAAACTCGGCCTGTTCGGACGACTGAACCCGAACACGAATCCGAACACGAACTGACCGAACCGAACTCAATTCCGAACGTTGAAATGACCGAACAGTTTAGTCAGTTCAGATCGCATTCGGGTGGCAAAAAAAGGTTCACTGGAAGGTCAAATGTGACAGGGAGGGGTAGTCACTGAGGAGCAAACTTCCAGGCACCAGGGGTGGGGAGGCTTGCAAGAAACAAAACTATCTGCCTTCCCCCTTCGTTACACCTTCTGAGCTAGTCACTGTTCCTGAAAAGCAGGCATTTCAGAAGGCTCCCTCTCCCAGCATTTCCCAGCTCCCCAATCCATTGCAATCCTCCTCCCATTTCACCCATCCAAACCATCTACCCCCATATTCTCATTCATTTATTTAGCTTAGCTTAGATAGATTTAGTGGTTATTTTTTGTTTTTACCCCTCCCTGTGCTCAATCTTCCTTCCTTCCTTCCTTCCTAAAGAGAGAGAGAGAGAGAGAGAGAGAGAGAGAGAGATAGGATGGTGGGGAATCACAAACAACACAAGGTTTCAGTTTAAGGTTTAAGTTTTAAGTTTCATTTCAGTACAAAAGTGAAATGAAACTTAAAGCAATCTAATAATCCTACTCTAAATGAAAAAAACAGGGGAAGGGAAGGGAATCTGTGATGGAATATATGTGAGAGGGAAAGGATTCAATGGAGGGGGAGGGAGGAAGGAAGGAAGATTGAGCACAGGGAGGGGTAAAAACAAAAAATAACCACTAAATCTCTAAGCTAAGCTAAATAAATGAATGAGAATATGGGGGTAGATGGGTTGGATGGGTGAAATGGGAGGAGGATTGCAATGAATTGGGGAGCTGGGAAATTCTGGGAGAGGGAGCCTTCTGAAACGCCTGCTTTTCAGGAACAGTGACTAGTTCAGAAGGTGTTGGGAAGGGGGGAGGCAGATAGTTTTGTTTCTTGCAAGCCTAAAGAGATAGATAGAGAGAGAGAGAGAGAAAGAGCTAGATAGATAGATAGATAGATAGATAGAGAGAGAGAGAGAGAGAGAGAGAGAGAGAGAGAGAGGTTAGAGATAGTAGACAGTTGTAGGAGTTAGCTTAGTGATAGAGATAGTGTTAGTGATTTAGTTTTAGTGTTTGTAGAAGTAGGCCTGTGTACTTATTAGATAATCCATTTAGTTCATAGCATTTAGAATAGTTAATAGCTGTTAGATTTAATGTATGTGTGTATATATATAATAATATTAGATTAAAAAATTAAATTAAAAAACCCATATCAAAACAAAAAAAACAAATATAAAGCCAAAAAAACCCATATAAAACCAAATAAAAACCAAAAAAAACATATAAAAAACAACCAAAAAACCTCATAACAAAACATTTCCCGAACGTCCGAACCCGAACCGAATGGCCGAACCAAACGCGGCTGAACGCAGCCGAACCAAACGGCCGAACCCGAACCACGATCTGTTCGCCCATCCCCATACAGAAGTGTACAATGGATTCCTGAAAGAGAATAGAATGCCTGAGTCATTCTATGATGCCACAGTCACACTGATACATAAACAAGACAAACCTAAAGAACTATTTAAGAATTATAGGCCCATATCATTGATCAACATTGACTGCAAAATATTCACTAAAATATTGGAAACTAGATTGGACAAAATAATAACGGAAATTATGCACCCGGATCAGGTTGGGTTCATACCTAGTAAAGTGGGCACAGATAATATAAGAAGAGTGGTCAACATGGCACACTACAATCAGGAAAAAAAATTCCTAGCTATCATAGTCTTAGCAGACGCACACAAAGCCTTTGATTCAATTGAGAGGAAATGTCTGATGGCCACACTGACTAAAATGGGGCTCAGAGGGAACTTTATCAAGTGGCTGGAGGCAATTTATTTAAGGCCGGTGACAAAACTTAAGGTAAATGGTGGGTTATCACAACCATTTACTTTGGAAAGAGGAAATAGACAGGGGTGCCCACTTTCCCCACTACTTTTTGATATATTGCTAGAAGTCCTGGTGATTGCGATCAGACAGGAAAAGGACATAAGGGGAATAGAAGTGGGAACTAAACAACATAAATTGGCATTATATGCAGATGATATGATCCTTTTTATAGCAAACCCAGAGAGATTAGTCCCCCCGCTAATAAAACTGATTGAGGAATTTGGAGAAATATCAGGGTATAAAATAAATTATTGGAAATCAAATACACTCTTATTGGGAGTAGAAGGTGAGAAGAAAGCTCAAATAAAACACATACTACCATTTCCTGAAATGGAGAATAGTATTAAGTACCTGGGAGTACAGATTACATGTCAAACAAAGGATCTTTTTAAAGAAAATTACCGACCTATACTAAAACAAATAAGAGAGGAAATGCAAACCTGGTCCAAGCTAAAAATATCGTGGATGGGCAAAATGAACATATTTAAAATGATTATGCTCCCCAAGATTGTAT
This sequence comes from Sphenodon punctatus, assembly GCA_003113815.1. Classification (NCBI taxonomy): domain Eukaryota; kingdom Metazoa; phylum Chordata; class Lepidosauria; order Sphenodontia; family Sphenodontidae; genus Sphenodon; species Sphenodon punctatus. Next base: position 503,020 of record QEPC01003529.1, read on the forward strand.
ACAAATTTATGGAGACCAACTGTTCAGTTTGGGTCAAAAGGGAGCCTTGAGGTTGATAAATCAAAGGATTGCAGATCAGGAGTTACAGAAAGAAAATTATGCATTATCTGTCCAGAATGTTGTGCCTGCATTTGCCCAAATTGGACAACAGGCCTCTCTTTCGCAATACTATGGAAGAATAGCAAGAAATTACCCGCTACATGGGTTTTGACCTACTGCTAATTGACAATACTTTGGCTTATGACTCCATTGCTAACTAATGCAAGGCTCATGTGCCTTTTGCTTGGCTTGTCTTGCCCTGGTTTTGTAAATGTTCCATGACCTACTTTTAAGAAGCTGATACTAAGGTTTTCTGTTTATGTGGTTTCCTGTTGACATATCTGTGGTGGACTACATCTTCCGGACAAGTGTCGACAGGCCCTCTCCTCCCCCGCAGTAGTCTGGGAGGAGTTAGAGGTGACTTTAAAGGTCATACCCAATAAAACCATCCACTGCTCTTTGCCTAGCAACAGCTATAAGAATAAAGGTTATCACATATGGTAGTTCCACGCTTGCGCATTGGCAAATCATTATATAAGCTACTACCCTGTACCCATTTAAGGAAGTATTGTATGTGTACACCTGCAATTGGTCTGTACCACTTTGTGGTACTAATTTATTTTTATTT
>QEPC01003529.1:503786-517320 GCA_003113815.1 Sphenodon punctatus
TACGATTATGTAAGACCTGGCTGTTCCACCAGGCTTTTGGTGAGGGGGGGGGGAGTAGGGTGGGTTGGGTTGGTGGGGTTGGTTTTTCCCTGCATACAGGCATTTAAAACTTTTAAAATTGTTTTACTCTTTTACTGTTTTTATCTTGTTGTTCACTTTCCCAGGCTGCCCTACGGGCAGGAGGGACCGGAGAGAAATCTTTTATAAATAAAAAATAAAATAAAATAAATAAACTATTCTGATGTGATATGTATTCTAAATATGGAATAAAACTAATTGGAATTGGATCAGCAATCACAAAGTGCTTCATACATTAAAATTAGAGACAATACAAAAATTTGTAATAAAAATTTGCACAAGTTTTGCAACAAAATGTATATAAGCTATCATACTCTTGTAACTAAGCTACACACCTGCAATTTCATGAAATGTTTCCCTCCTTGGGTGTTTTCAAATGAGCACGCCGATGTGTGGCGGGGTCATGCCATAAGAGCACCATTCATATGGAGTGTGTTGAGAATGATTCAAACAAGCAGCTTCCAGTGTGGCTACTGTGTCCACAGAAGTGGATGCCTACATTTGGCTTGCCCTACAAAGAGCACTCTGGATTTCCCAACATGGCTGTTATGTGTGGCCATGAGTGGGTGCTCTGTAGCTCATGGGAGCGTGCATCCAGTCGCTTCACCTTCAGATGGGCAGTCAGATCTATGGCTCCTGGGTGGCCATGTGGGATAGCATCTCGTCTGAAAACACCCATTCTTGTCTCCTGCTCCTCCCTTGATTGTAAGCCCTTCAGTCCAAAGACCTGTCTCTGATCTCAACCATTCAGCACCAGACACTGTCTAAACAACAATTCTAAGGAAAGTTATTAAATGTTTCACAGACTTCCATTAAGCTTCTAAAAATGTCAAAATTCTGAACGTCAAAAATGATAAACTTCAGTATCCCCATATCAGGTGACTACATTCTGAATTTCAGTTTGCAAATCTTGATAAAACAATTTTAAAAAACACAACCACAACAATAAAGACACGGTTGGGTTTGACCAGTTTCAGTTCAAACCTCTGTGAAACCGTGGTACTATGCCAGTTATTTCAGCAACTGTAAAGGATTACCTTCATCCTAGTTATGCTCAACCAGTTTCCATATACCCTGGGGAAGGATTTATCTAGAGGCCATCCACTATCTTCGATCCTGAAAGTGACAAATTAGTTCAAGTAATGTTGGTTCCTCCCCTGGACACATGAAACAGAAACCTGCCACTCCGCACTCAGAGAGGAAGGGACTATGATTATGCATTATTGACAAGAGAGATACTTTGGGCCACTGTTACATCTTGACCCATCTGATGGAGAAATACAGAAATAAAGAAATAAAGGGATGAAACTTTTTGTGGCCTTCATAGATTTCTCCTCAGCCTTTGACCTAATAAATAGAAAAAAACTGTGGGAAAAACTGAATGACTTACAGATTGATCAGAGGCTCTTGTCACTAATTAGTTCCCTTTATTCCAATACCAGGCTACAAGTTAGATTTAGTAGGAAGGAGGTACTTATGGGTGTTATTCCAACTACTAGAGGGGTCTGTCAGGGCTGTTTTCTTGCCCCGTTATTGTTTAATATTTATGTGAATGACCTGATAGCAAAACACAGAGATACAGGGAGGTATATGACTCCCAAAGCAGTAGACATGAGAATATCAATCTTGATGTATGCGGATGACACTTTGTTATTATCTACATCTGCCCTAGGGTTAAGGAGGTTGTTGAGTGACTTCGGAGCACAGTGTGTAAGGCATGACCTAAAAATCAATTATAAAAAATAAAAAATTATGGTCTTTGGGAAAAGATTCAATCCGGAGAGATGGGTTATTGATAATGTTAAAATTGAACAAGTCAGGGTATTCAATGATCTAGGCCTTACCTTTTCACATAACAGTTTGTGGGTACCACATTTGTCCACCGTTAAGCAGAGTTCAATAGCTATGATGGGTGCCATCTATACTTTTTATAAAACTAAAGGGGGACAACAGATTGCCCCAGCTATTAAAGTATTCGAAGCTAAGATTATGGCCAAAGTCAGATATGGTGCCCTAGTATGGGGTCATGTATCAGCAGTCACAAAATTCCTTGAACCAATTTTAAACGGCTTTTTGAAGAAATTACTCCAAGTTCCTCCAGCTACGTTAGTGGCTATCTTAAGGTTGGAAATCGGAGTAAGAACTGTTTAATCACATGTTATTAAGACTCTAATAGCAGCTACTGTGAAGATTGGGGGCTTTCCGGATGATGACTTACTTAAATGCAGTTTGAAAGGAAAAAAAGCAAAGATCAATGGTAGGGGTTCATGGTGGCAGAGAATGACATAGATTTTTGAGAATCTGGGTTTACCCTTTCCTTTCTTGTAAGCCTTTCAGTTCAACGCCGCAAAACATTTACTTAAGACGCGAATAAGGGATATTGATGGAAAAACTTCCAGATCCCTAGCCAGGATGGTAAAATCTGCTCCTTGGTACAAATTCCTGATACCAGAAAAGGAGGGTTGCAATTACATTAAGAGCGATATCCCCCCACAACAAAGGAGAGCCTTTCTGGCTCTCTGGCTCCAGCTTATGCCATCTGCAGTACTGGAGGGGAGATACCATGGAATCCCTTATCATGAAACAGTTTGTCCCTACTGTGGCCTAGGAATCGAGGATCTTCCTCATTATCTGCTTAATTGGTCACAATATAGGAGTTTACAAAAAAAATTATTTCAAAAGTTTAATATTCAAAATAATTTCTCGGCCGAAAAGAAAATTATAATACTGCTCTCAGATAGTAACAGTAAGATTACCCAGGCGATGGCTCTATGTGGGGCCCAGATGGAAAAAGAGATGAAAAAGGCCCTAGTCATAAGGGATGGTCTAGAAGATAATTAATTCTAGATGATGCTCTAGCGTGGGAAATGAGTGTCCTGAACTTTCTTGGGCATGCCTGGTAAAAGATAAGAAGGGACTTGGAATAAAACAAATGTATTTGAGCTATTTTGAACTCGGGACTTTAAATATTGTCATTGATTAGTTTAGCCAAGTGTCTGGGGAACGGTAAAAGGAAGAGATAAGAACTTCACAGTGATGTTGATGGAGTTTTGCCTCCTCGAGGGGTAAGGGGAGGAAATTGTGTTATTTTTTTCCAAATTAGTATGGACACTGGTCTTTCTATCTGTATATGGTTCCACAAGTGTGCAACCATTATGTGTGTATTTATGTTGTATACTTTTTGTATTTGTTTTTATGATTGTCAGGGCTAAGGCCAGTACAATAAACCTAAACCTAACTTATGCATTATTGATTTAGGCAAGTAATCAAACAAATGGATGTAAAATAACAAATCCAAATAGTAACAGGTGAGCCTGAAAAGATCAAGAAGAATAAAGGAACAAGTCATGTCTTCAAAGGACAGGTAACAGGTGGATATATAAAACCTCAGAAACGCTGCCCCAAAACACTGAAAATCTCAATAAAGAAAGACACAATATAGTACCTGTGAAGTAATTACTTAGTTGAAATCCAGGGAATAAAAGGGCTGGGACATATTCTGCCTTCAGATACACCTTGGCAATGGGAAATCAATAAAGTTTGATTAGACAACTGTAACCGAAGGCCAAAATTGGCCTGCTGCTTCCATAAGCAAGCAATGATTATCACCTTCTCTGTGCATTGCTAGAAAGCAGTCTTCATAAGTTGTATTCTCCACTCCTGTCTCTGTGTGTTTATTGAGTTTCTGGCTGTCTCTCCATGCTAATTTCCTCCCCCCAAATCTCCATTTTGCAATTTCTTCATGAGCACATTATTGTAGCTTCCTTTATTGTCCTGTTCAGTGGCTGGCAGCTTTTCTGAGACTGTACTTGTTCACCTGTTACTTGTCTCTCTACTGGCATGCCTTGCTTGTGTACTTCCTTTGATCTGTTGATATTGATATGTTATTTCATAGTGACTGGTTAGGTCTCGTCTAAGAAATGTTTTGTCGACGCATCCTGGAATGAGACAAGTATGCAGTAATGGAATTTAATGGCCACACACTTTATTGCCAGAATTATTAAAACAGGAAGAGGGAGGAATACCCATCAACATCTAGAGTCCAGTTAACTTGACTTTAGTAACATTAACAACCACCTTGGGCTGCCTGAGGGCTCTCAGGTTTTCAGCCTTTTAATTATATAAAATTCTATCACCCTTCTCCCACCTGACAGCGTAAAAAAAACCTGAGGGGAATCAGGGTGGTTTGTCCCCTTTAGGGAACCTTATCCAAAATTGCTGTGGGGATGCTCTTAGGTGTAATAGTTTAAATGATGTGTGTATTAATTTTGTTGTTTGTTGTTTATTGTTTTGGTTTGGTTTGTCTTGTTAATTGTTTTTTAAGGCGATGGCGAAAGCTTACAGCCATAATAAAAAATTATAACCCATTGGGCATACTGTACCCCCACATCATGGGATGAACACCTGTACTGACTGCACACAGCCCTTGCACAGGGTTCTGCTTCCCATCTCTTAAGGAGATGCCTTACTAACTATCTTACCCCTACTTATAACAATCAAATACCCCCTGGACCCACATCAGAGTGTGACAATAACAACAAGACTGTGAAACATTAATAACTAGCAACTAGAGCTAATGCTCATACAACACACTGTGAGGAAGGCGAAAAACAGAGAAATCAGAAGCCAAACTGACATCCCCCCCCCCCCCCAAATTCCTTCCCGGCCCAACAAAGGCGACCAGCACCATCCCGTGTTCCTAATGATGGGAGGGCAGGTGGGATCACTGCTTCTCCACCTCACTCACTTGAATGAAGAGCGAGGTGGTCAGTTTCACCCTTAGCTCAGGGTGAAAGTCTCATAGTGCGAGACTCCAAACGCGCTGAAATCCCCGGTTGATAGGCAACAGCCCAGGGTTCTTCCCGCTGATGCAAAACTGCACCAGCTTCCTTTGCTTGCAGCCAGCCAGTGTCACTTGCTCTTCTTCCAAAAGCGAGAGCAGGACAAAAGTCTCCACCTCCCAGGTCTGTTGCTGCATAGGGGCGGTAAAGACACTTGTCGCGGTCGCCCAGAATTAGAAAAGTACACAGTAATGGATTTTAATGGCCACACACTTTTTTACCAGATTAGAATTATTAAAACAGGAAGAGGGAGGAATACCCATCAACATCTAGAGTCAAGTTAATTTGACTTTAATAACATTAACAACAACCGTGGGCTCCCTGAGGGCTCTCAGGTTTTCAGCCCTTTAATTATCTAAAATTCTGTCACCCTCCACACACACACACACACACACACACACACACACTGACACTGTAAACCCCGGGGGGTGGGATAAGGGTGGTTTGGCTCCTTTAGGGAACCTTATCCAAAATTGCTCTGGGGATGCCCTTAGGGATAATAACCCATTGGGCATATTGTACCCCCACATCGTGGGATGAACACCTGTACTGACTGCACACAGCACTTGCACAGGGTTCTATTCCCCATCTCTTAAGGAGATGCCTTATCAACCACCTTACCCATACTTATAACATAATCAAATACCCCCTGGTCTCACACCACTAAAAATGCCAGACTTAGGAGCTAGGTCAGTTTGATTTCCCTCCCTTCCTATAAAACCCTATGTATTGCCTCAACTAAACCTTTTAGGTATATCTGCATACCCAGGTCAGATAAATTTACTCCATCCACCCAGTATAACTCAGGCTTAAAGTATCTAATTTCAGTATGAGATACAATCTGATCACCTTGAGACAGCAACCGCCTTTCCATTTGCTTATTCACTTTCTTTTGAACCCTGTACAACTTTCCTGGTCTATTAGCCCATTTCCATACTCGTCTTTCCATTAACTTAGTCCAGAGAATCAACACCCTGGGGAATAAGCTTTTAATCTTAGTAATGTCCATCCACATCCATTTTAACAACTCCATTCCCTTAACCCAATCTAAATTACACCGCTTTTAGACGAGGCAGTGAACAAGCACCTCCCAAGCTGTGCATGAAGAGAGAAGCTGGCCGCGCTGCCAGAAGTGATGTTTTCCCCATTGCTGGCAACAGTGGCAGCCGGAGATGCGGCACTTTGCAGAGGCGCGTTCTAGAGACCTGAAAATTGAGGTCTCTAGAACACGATCTAGCTGAGAACCCTACTTCCATCCTTCTGCTTTAGCTGCCCAGTGCACAAAGCTGTGCCTCACGATCCAAACCAATCATCTCTGGACCACGGCTGTTGACCCTGTGAACATTCAGAATTAAAAACAGTTACAGCATTAAACACCACAATAAAATAACAACTCTATTCTATGAGAGGCCTGACGTATGTCCTAAACATACTAGAAAACCAGTGCCCAATACCCTTTATCTTCTCTTTAGGGATCCCTTCAGCTGCCACAACACTTGCAGCTCCAGTTCTAAAAGATTGAGAGCAAACCTTTTGGGATGCTAACCCTGCCTTTTCTGCACACTTGTGCAACACTGCACTAAACTGATAACTCGTTACCAATACCATCCTCATGCACAAACAACATTCCTTCCTCCCCCCTGTACTCATGCAAATACTCACCCAATAGTGAAACTGGGCAAGGATCGCCCACTTTGACCTTATGCAGAATAACCACTAGACCCTTCCCCTTCTGATCAGTTTAGACCTTCAAAAGAACCACCCACAAAACATTGCCCTTTAGTACAACATCTTTTTTTTGCCAACCCTCTTGATAACAAATCCCATTTAGACTTTGCCACCAACTCCCCTACTCTAAATGCCCCCCAAAAATCTAGTGTAAAGATTGCTCTAAATAAACAAAATTTCCCATTGACTAAAGCAAACCTCCACCAGCACCTGGCAAATATTGCCCAGCATTGGGATAGTAATTGGCACTTTCATACCCTTTTCTTGGATGCTGCCCCACCCAACCTTCCAACAGGAGCCTGATATAAAAACTCTGCTCAGGTATGGGAAACTCAGCTAACCCACTCATAAGCAATAGGGCAGAATACTTGTTCGTTATCATTCCTGGGGGAAAAGACCTTTGTGGTGAAGCACTAACCCAAACTGGATCAAATGAGACCTTGGAATAGGAAAGGCTAAAGTCCAGCCCTTTCCACACCAGAAAGCCTGAAACTCCCTGAATGCCTCCTCGTAAGTCACCCTTGTCCTAGGGGCCAATGAACATGGAATTGCTTCAAACAATTCTATGAGCCAAGACTCCACAAGTCCAGTGGTTGAATCTCGTGTCTTGCATGTCACTGGAACCCAAAAGACAAAAATGGTCAATCTAGAATCGAGAGAGGGCATCTGCAATACCGTTATCTAATCCCGGCACATTCTTTGCTACAAAAAGATTGTTATTGTGCAAACATTTGAGCATAAACGCCCTCAATAGCCTTATTACTCTGTGGTTTTTTGGATGACAAGGTGTTAACTACATGCACTACTGCCATGTTATTGCACCAAAAACAGACCATCTTTTTGGCAAATGTCCTGCCCCAAATATGAACTGCGACCACTATTGGGAACAACTCAAGAAATGTCAGATCTCTAGTTATCCCACTCGAGATCCAGTCCTCAGGCCATAAAACCATACACCACTTTCCCCTAAAGTACAGACCAAAGCCGAGGGCACCTGCCACATCTGACTGAACCTGAAGCTCCACTTCCAATAAAAGGTTCTGTCTCCAAAATCCTACTCCATTAAAATCGGATAGGAAGCTCACATCAATAAATCTTCCCTCATTTCACTAGCTATCCTCAGGTGATAATGAGGAGGAAGGTTACTCGCCACCTTCTCATATAGTCTAGACAAAAATGCCTGTCTGGGTGCCACTACCCAACAAGCAGAAATGAGGCTCCCCAGTAGTGACTGCAAATGCTTAACAGTCACCTTGGGAACTCGAAGACAGGCATAGATTCCTTCCCTCAAACCAGCTACCTTCTCATCAGGGACATGCAATAATTCTCTAACTGTGTCAAGCGCTATGCCCCAAAATGCCAATAAAGTCACGGGACCTTCTTTTTTCCAGAGCCAATGCAACTCCAGGCTCCCTAGCTACATTCTAAAACAGCTGCAATAGCTGCTCACATTCCCCAGATCCAGTCCATCCTACAAACAGATAATCATCCATGTAATGGATGACTTGCTGCAATCCAGATCGCCTTCTGATCAGCCAATCCAGCATTTATTTATTTTATTTATTTATTTTACCAACTTAATATCCCGCCCAACTCCACCTCAGGTGGCTCGGGGCGGTTTACAATAAAATCATATCAATATAAAACAATATCATAATTTACAATAAAAACATATAAATATAAAACAACATTCCCACCCAACTTAAAAATATAACAACACACAAAACCTTCCCATAACTCCCTCCCCCAACTCCCCACCACATAACCACCCTCACCCGTCCCCTCCACCAAATGCCTGACGGAACAGCCAGGACTTACACAAGCAACTAAAGGTCAACAGGTCTGGGACAGGTGAGCCTCCTCTGGGAGGGAGTTCCATAGCAGAGGTGTGGCTACTGATAACACCCTCCCCATAGTTGCCACGCGACTGACATGAGGGACCTCCAGGAAGGTGCCCCCAGCAGACTGCAGGGGTCAATTTAGGACCCAGGGAGTGAGGCAGTCCCACAGATAGGTCGGACTGAGGCCATGTAGGACTTTAAAGGCAAGAACCAACACCTTGAATTGAACCTGGAAAAAAATAGGCAGCCAGTGCAGAAGACTGAGCACCAGTGTAATATGCTCCCAGTGACCCTGTAAGGAGCTGGGTCACCACATTCTTCAGCAGCTGTAGCTTCCAGACCATCACCAAGGGTATCCCTACATAGAGCACCTTGCAGTAGTCCAGCCTTGAGGTAACAAAAGCATGAATGATGGTGACCAGGTCAGAGTCTGAGAGGTAAGGCCAAACACGCCAAACCAGATGTAACTGTCGGAAGGCCCCCCTCGCCACTGCCTCCATCTGGACATCCAAATATATCCAGGAATCAAGGAACATCTCCAGACTCTGCACCTGGGAGACCAGCAGAGGACAAACCCCATCAGTGATGGGAGATGTCACACCCATCACTCTCCCCGCCAGACAGAGGTGTCTTATCAGGATTCAGCTTCAGTTGGCTCTGCCTCATCCAGCCCCCCACAGCTGCCAAACACCAGGAAAGCACAGAGACTGCCGGGGCCTGGGTCTGAAGAAAATGAGAGGTAAGCTGTGTGTCATCTGGCAACTCACTCAGCACCGTTTTACAACCTCATTGAACTAAACTTCTCAAAGACTACGCAAGAGTAGGAACAAACTATCAGTATGGCCTTGTCAAAATAAAACTTCCACTGAAAGCCAAATTCTAGCAGGTAAAAGTTGCTTGGATGGACTTGAAGGAGGCAGAAAGCTGACTTGATAGTACTAGCTGAGGACCCGCACCACACCTCCTCACCATTTTGACCGCTGCATCAAAGGAGGCATAATGCACTAACTGAACACAATTCACCATCATTCACCGAGGCTCGCCTCAGATAAGAGAGGTGATGAATAAGCCTAAACTCCCCAGGTCCCTTTTTAGGCACCATGCCTAGCAGAGATATGTGGAGATCACCCAGTGGGGGAACATCAAAAGGACCTGCTATATACCCCTCAATGCACTCGTTCATGAGTTTGGCAAAAACCACATGCTTAAGACCTCTCACAGATTTAAAATTAGCTGCAACCCTGCAGGGGGTAACCCCAACAGCAGGTATGCGAAACCCATCCCTGAAGCTCTCAACTACATAAACTAGTGCTTCTTTATCAGGGTATTCTTGAAGTGCTGTCAGTAGTGCTTCATGTTTAACTGGGGTTGGGGCCCTTCCCTCCCCTGCTACTTGGATTGCCATGCTGTGATGGTCCCTGAGCACCCTGCCTAAATTTATTGAACATTTTAAGCTTTGTGCAGTTAGTGGCTGCATGGGGGCCACCACAGAATGAGCAGGAATGACAAAAGCGGCAAGGAGATGATGTGCACCTCCTGCAATTGTAATCCCAGCAGGGGCCACTGCTCACAGTCCCCTTGCACCCCGCCACCAATGCAGGTTCATTGAGAGCTGCCACCCAACCCCCTTTTACCAACATATGGCCACTATCCATCTGGGGAGCTCTAGTAGCATTGTTCATGCTTTCCAGCCACAAATTATTTGTGTGGATATCCCAACGCAACCCTGGAGAGAAAGCAGTCCTGTGTCTAAATGCCTCATCATAAACTAGTCAAGCCCCAGGCTTAACAGTATCATATGCTCTCCTAATTATGTCCTGGTATTTTACCAGGTCAGCAGCTCTCTCTGGGAATGCCTGAATCATTACACCCAGACATATGGAATAAACCACAGTCCAATTGAACCAGTTCCGGTCCACTTTAGGATGCTTAAACTGCTGCTTATCTTTCTTTTCGTCCTTGTTGGGATCAGGAATGGGATCACTATACAGAAGTGCAAAAAGATCCACATACTCCTCCCTCCAAATCCTCTCTCTGGTGGATGGCCGGAGGTGAGCCCCAATTGGAGTAGACACATCTACATACCCACCCCACAACGGGGCTGCTCCCTTGCTTGCCCACCACAACAACTCACCCCTGTGCACACTTGTGCACTTGATTGCCCTGCATGCAATTATTTAGTATGACACTGACACATCAAGTGCTGCACCCCACAACCTTGGGGAACTGCTGGCTGCCCTGAACAAGGTGGCCCACCTATCACACCACCCACCTCGTGCTGACCAACACAAACCTGGCTTGCTGAGCAACGAACTGGAACCCCTGAAGCCTGTCCACAAGTGGCAACAAAGAGCCAGGCTCCTGCCCCGGCCAGAGTACCCACTTACCCTTCCATGCCATTCTATGCCCCCCATCACATGCAGCATGTGCCTGTGACATCTGAAGCGACCCACACATGTAGTGACCCACCTAACTCCCCCAACCACACCTAAACACACCTGACCTCATTCCTGAAGTCTCACCACCCAGAAGAATTGCAGGGGTATACTGCATCACTTTGGTAACTTTGCTTTCCAGCTCTTTAACAGTCTTGTCCAACGCTGCCACTCAGTTGGCCAAATCCTGTGCTGGGTCAGTCTCCCCTTTGGCTATCTGTCTCCTAGGTCTTCTGGGTTCTGGAGCATGCACCCTAGAACGAGAGGAGGAAGCCCTCCTCCTCCCTATACCCTGATCCCCTTCCTGTCCATCCCCCTGCATTGCAGGCTGCTCATCCTCAGCAACACGGAGGGAATATTCCACATGTATTTTCCCTTCCCCATGCTGCACCTCCGGTTGCACCAAGGCATTAACAACGCAGGAATCATCAACCCTCCCAGCGGCCTGGGACTCGACAAGACTAACCACAGCAGATGCAAGGTGCTGGATCATCTCCTCACACCCACCCAGCTTGGCCTGCAGTGACAACAGCAGCAGGCTGCTCTCATCACCCTGCCCAGTCTCACCATGTGAGAGACCGGGCCACTCACTGTACCCCTCCCCCTTCCACGAGGAAGGTGCCTAGGAGGTCCAGGCCTCCCACCTGCTCTCCCTTTTCCCTTCTTGGGGTCCTCCTCCTTACATTTGGAGTTGACTGAACCCAAATCCTATTCCCTGTCCAGAAATGGGGGAAGAGAAATGCCCCACAACAGTCCTCTAAATGCTCATGGGTAAAATACCCCTTTTAATTGCCAGGAGGGGTTAAAAAAAAAAAAAAAAAAAAAANGAGCTTAGGCAAACACCCTTCCTTTACCCCTGAAATTCAATCAAACCCATCTCACCCTCCTACTTTCCAGCACAAATTCATCCCCCCACACTTGCAGGCACCTGCAAATCCGCCACTTCAGAGCTGACAGCTCAATCCAGGCAGTGATCACTGCTTCTCCACCTCGCTCGCTTGAATGCAGAGCGGGGTGCTCAGTTTCCTTCAGGGTGAAAGTTTCATAGTGCGAGACTTCAAATGTGCTGAAACACCCGGTTGCTAGGCAACCACTTGGGACTCTTCCCACTGGCGAAAAACTGCATTGGCTTCCTTTGCTTGCAGCCTGCCGGTGTCACTTGTTTTTCTTCCAAAAGTGGGACAAAAGCCTCAACCTTCCAGGTCTGTTGCTGCGTGGGGGCGGTGAAAACACTTATTCCAGCAGTACTTCATTGGTGTAAGTGCTTTGCCTGACTTCCCATGGGATGAACACACAAGGATTACAGCTCAGAAATTCATGGGTAATAGCAAAATTTGTAAGCTATCCTGCTGCCTGCCAAGAACAACAATTGATCCCATACGGACTGGAGCCCCTCAAACTAGAAGAGAATACCTCAAAAGTCCAAGCGCAGTTTTACTTCCCTATGTGCTCTGCTTACGTTTCAGATTTTCAAGCTCCTTCAGGTTATTTTTAGCCTTCCATTATTTAGTCTAAAGAGGACAGCTAGTAAAGTTTTATTCATTTACATTTGCAATAGAAAAATGGACGTTCAAGTGATCATGTGACTAAAAGGCTACTTCTGGAGAAGCATTTGTGTAAAGTATTTGCTTCTGGAGAAGCATTTGTGTAAAGCATTTGCTTCTGGAGAAGCATTTGGGGCAGAAGAAGAAGAAACAGCCCTCACAATCCAGAGCCCTAAGACACCTAAAGGGCTTCAAAAAAAGATATTTTTAAAAACACATTGCTTTGAACGCATCCAAAGGAGGGTGCTAAAAAGGGAAATGTAAGAGACACACCTCAAAGTAAGTGGAGAGGATCCCAGTTTTGGAACCCACGACCAACTCTTTTTTCTCAAAATTAGGGGTTTTTCAGAAACTCAAGAGAATAAAACTTTTAAGTTACCTGTTAGGATCCATTGACTACGTATATAAATGAAGACCATTCCCTTAACTAAGGGTATGCTGTACTGGACCCTTCCATAAAGGAACACTCTTGGGCTATAGGGCCAAAAACACTAGTCTTATTTTCAAAGCCTTTTTAAGAAAGAAAAAAAAGAAAGAAAATATATATTGCTGCAAGGATTTTGTTTTCATTTCCTGTGTGCTTGTTCTAGCTGTCTCTACAGTGGAGATACACAGGCCACAGTTTCTGAGCTACAAGTGGCTCTGTTTTTGATCTGATTCACCTGTCCCAGAGGAAGCAGACCAGTAGTGTTGCTAGCCCTGGTTGAGGCTCTGGGTGTTTGGGAAAGAGACCTGGAATTCTTCAGCAGAACCCACCCAGCATTTTATTTATTTATTTTAATTCCTTATCCCATCCTCCCCACCTTATAATAATAAAATACAAAAAATAAGCATAAAATATAACAAAAAATATAAAACACCCCACAATCCCTAATCCTTTTCCACACCAACCCCTACCTCCTGACTCACCCTTTACCCCCACAGCTCCCCCCTACCCTAGCCCCCACTGCCAAATGCCCTTGCAAATAAGACTACCTCCTACAGGCGCTCAGGCCTGGGCCTAAGCAAAACTCATGGGATGAGGGAGTTCCACAGCTGTGGGGCAGTGGCCAAAAGGGATGGGTGAA
>QEPC01003529.1:517420-530007 GCA_003113815.1 Sphenodon punctatus
TTTCCTCAAAATCGGGGCTTTAGCAGTCCCCTGTTTATAATGAACAGTGGCTGTACATTTAAGTTTCAGGCAGCTACCACTACCTGAAAATGACCTGCCTCACAGGGCTCTTGTTACGATGAATTAGATAAAGATAATAAAGCACTCTGAACACTGGAAGTGATAAAACAACCAACTCTATCAGGAAGCCAGTGAGTGAGAATGGACCATAATACTATTCAGCACCAGCTGTTCTCCACAAAAGAGGTGTTTGGTGAATGATGTTGTTAATTTTCCATTTCCATTTTTCATTTATACAGAAGTACATGTGGGTAGATTAATTAGACCAAATGTGGATAATTAAGCACACAATGTTTGTATGGCATATTGAAAAATGTAAAGTGCTGTATAAGTGCATAGCATTACTGGGTCAAACACTAAAAATATTACTTAGTCCTCAAATCAGACAAAAACCAACATTGGAATCAATTGCCTCCTAATCTAAGACTGATCCTCAAAGTACTCCACTGTCTCAAATTTCATTCACTTCACTGGGGCTTATACTGTCAGTGTACTTTGCCCTTTTCTGCTCCTCGCAGATAGAGGCAGTGGCCAGCAGTACTTTTCACCAACTCCATCTGGTGAGGGGTTGTGAACTTTTTTTCATGATTTGGATCTGGCCACCATTATTCATGCTTTCATCACCTCAAGGCTAGATTACTGCAATGAGCTCTACGTGGTGCTGCCCTTGATGACTGTTGTGAAGTTGTAGCTGGTGCAGAACAAGACAGGACCACTTTTCACTGGTTCTCCAAAATCTGCACTGACTACAAATAGCTTTCTGGCCACAATTCTAGGAACTGGTTTTGACCTTTAAAGCCTTAAATAGTCTGGTCCCCATATATCTGAAAGATCACCTGTCCTTCATGTCCCTCTGTGATTGGCCGGGAATACCTCCTTGTGGGTACCGTCTGTTAGTCTTGTTCATACAACAAAGGCTCACAGTGGTGGTGATCTTCTGAGTGCTTTGGAACTCCCTTCCCCTGGAGATTCGCTTGAGCCCAAGACCTGAGCATCTTCCAGTGACAGTATAAGACTTTTTCATTTGAAATTTGGTGGGTGGGGATAGGGAATTGGGGTAGGGTTTGGTGGGTAGTTTTGAAATAAGGAGGTGGGAGGGGGTTGGGTGGGGAAGGTGGTATTAGGTGGGGTTTTTGGAGATTTTAAGTTTTTTGTATTAATTGTAAACGTTTTTGTGGGTTGTAAGCTACCCTGAGTCTTTGGGAAGGGTGGCATATAAATATAAATAAATAAATAAATAAATAAATTTGGGCATTTGAATTAATGTGATAGGGTTTGATTTTACTTCTAAAAAACAGACCAAATTAAGTTTTAGTGAGGGGTTGGGATGGAGGTTTAGCCTAAGGCCACTGGCAAATGTTCTGGGAATAACTAACTTTTCTAACACTAGGAAGACCCAGTGGAGAGAGGGAGGGCAGCCCAACACTTCCCTCACTTTCCACTCCCTCTGCTGAAAGGGCTTCTGGGCACAGCAATACCCATGCTGCATATATGCAAGTCCACAACTGGCAACGTAAGTGCAGTGAACAGGCGGCAGCAGTAGCATTTAGAGCTGGAGAAGAAAAGAGAGTCTCCTGTCATCACCTATAAGAGCAGCAGCAAGAGGACAAGGTTAAGAGAGGAATCTCCTTCTCTGCCTTTAGCTCTGAAGTTATATCTGCCTCTGTTCCACCAGGAGCAGGAGCAAAACCAGGGAGGCAATTCCCTTGTCCCCAAAATGGGGGCAATGGAGAGAATCAGGAAAGAAGAAAACACCAACAGAATCGCAGGTAGCTAAAGCCAGTGAAGCCAAGGGTAAAGGATCTCAGTCAGCCAGTGGACAGGGCCTTCTACAATAAGGACTTTGAGAAGAACAGTTAAAATCTGAGAGCAATAAGAGAACAAAGGATAGTTGAAAACTATTAGTTTGACAGCTGTATCTGATGCTCACATCTGGAGTTTTGTTTTGTGACATCTTATAAACAACCTTTTTGGACCATGTCTCACCTCACTTCCTCATCTGTGATGTGAAACCCCCCTTCCCCCACAAGTACTTGCACCTTGCTGATGTCCTTGTCCCTCACTTACCACTCATCTCTCTGGATGTTTTTAGACAAGCCTTGTTTCCCCAGGACTTCAGAGTTGGAGAGAAAAAGACTCATGTGGTGGGTGGGATGGGGTTGGACATTATTCACCCCACCTACCGGAAGTTGGTCAGACACCATTGTGCTGGGGAACTCACAAGTTTGCTTCTCCTAGACTCAGATGTCTGGGAAAAACAAGGGCTCATGTAAAAATGCCCAGTTTCCCTTGCTGTTCCACCATTTTGAAACTCCCCCTATCTGGAGAGAGAGGTTAGGCAGCTGTACTCCTTATTGACCTTACTAAGAAGCAGAAGAATGTGCATTTTGCGAGATGTCCATTACACGTTTTACTTTTAGTAGCATAAACGAAAGAGGGGGAAGTGTTTCAAATTGTTGGTTATAAAAATCAGGCTAGCCTAAGTAATAGTCAAGGTACTTATTTATTAGAAGTTGCTTACACAGTTCTGTCTGCTTAGCCCTTCCTGCTTTCTCTATGTGCAAATGAGTCAGCTTGTAAGTGCCTTGCTACCCTATGGGGCTTTGTGTGCGTTTTTGTTTCTACTCTTCCTGTGGCCTTCCTTAACTCCCTGATTTCAGTTACCCCAATCTTGTTAGAGGAAGCTTCTATGGGTGTTTTAGACAAGCACCGCTCCAGCCATCACCGTCCCCTGAATGCATGCTGCAGGACTGCATTGGTGCCTTTTGCAGCCCTGCAACATGCATGATGGGTGGGTGATGGGTGGGGAGACGCTCGTCTAAAAACAGCCTATATTAGCATAGAGGAGTGCTTATTAGTTCAGCCAGTCCTGTATCTAGGACATTGGCACAATGGGGGCAGAATGCATGATACAAGGGGCAATTGTGCTTCAAAGTTGTTGCCTTCAAAAGTTCATATACCAACTCATTTTAAAAAATGTATTCTCTGTCATAAGCCTTTTTAAAAAACGTATTTTAAAAAAATAAAAAGATGATTGTTCAAGTAACAAGTATTTAACCCTTTGAAGATGGGGGGGCAGATGAAGGGGAAGTAGTACTTCCCCCCTTGACTACAAGAATAAGTTCAGCTAAGCAAAAATGAGAAACTTCTTGGTTAAAATACATGTTCAGCTTCTGCAGTTTTACTTTAAAAAAATTTCCCCAAGGTTCAAATGTTTGATACCCTTTGCAAAAGTTTGGTGAAGAAGGGTTTAGCTCTGATATGGAACTGTGGATAGGAATTGAAGATTTACTTTTCTCTGCAAGTCCTGTTAACAACTTGAACTCGACTTCTCCCTGGAAAGGTTTCCCCCTCCAACTCTCAAGTACATTAACAGCACAGGATAGAAAAGAATATAAAATGTTCTTGCTTCAATGTCAAGCAGGGTGATGGTCTATCACCCTTCCCACCTTTTCTACAGCTCATATTAATCTAATTTCACTTCTCCCCATCTCTCCAGCTGTCTGCAGAGGAGTCCCGTCTTCAAATTGCACTCGGTGGCTGTGCTTCAGTGGGTTTAAAGTGCTACTTTCATCTGTTGCCATTTCACATGGTCAGTCCTCAATGGGAGATTATTTTATCCTCCATTACCTTCACACTGAACTCTGGCTGAAGCATTGCTGTTATGAAACCCTAGTCAAAGCCACAAATTTTCTTATCATTTTAAAAGTGCTGAATGCTTGTTCCCAATCACCGCTCCCTTCTCTGGCCCTGCTAGTTTATATGACCCGGAGACTCTCACAATCCATAATGACACTGCAGTCAAAATGAAGAAGCATTTCCCCACCTAAATTGAATTCAATTGAACTACTTTAGGTGAGGATAATAGTATGACCTAACAATCTTAGTTTGATTTTAGAGCTATTTTATAAAGTAAATTTGTCTGATTAAAATTGTTTAAAGTCACTGGAGTTAGAACCGACAGCCTAACAATTTAACAAATAATAAAATGTCCCATGTTCTTCAGTGACATTCTGCAGAATGACGATGTCTTTTCAAAACCAAGCTGAACTGAAGAACTAAGTGTGATAGAGTAGTCAGGACATGATTCTCCAGCAGAACACACACACTCCAACCATTTGCATGGATGCTATTTCTGTTGAAGTGAACGGGACTGTATATGCACTAATTCCTAAAAAGTACTATCCCCAGAGCTGGTTTGCCCATTAGACAGAGTCCACAACCCATCCAAAGTAGTGGATGGGCAACACGGTTTCTCAGGGGGCAACACTAACGAGTCCCATGGACTGCTTGTATTCCCCATCTCCCAGGTTCCCTCTCTTTTGGTAGCTGAGCCTGGCTATCCCTCCAGAGGGGTCATGTAGCCAATGTTTTAGTGGGTTCATCAGCCAAAGGGTTTCTAGCAATCAGTTACCATTTACAAGGCACCAAAATTCTAGTCAGGTACAGATTTGCTTAGGTTCTCAAAATTAGGGCTGTGCATGGAGTTAAGTATTTGTGGGTTTAGTATTTATTTGTATTGGTTTCTTTGCCTGCATTCACTGCATTTCCCCCATCATTGACAGTGTGGAAAATACAGTGAACATGGATTTCTAATACATATGGGTTATTTTGGTACAGAGCAGTGAGGCAGTTTGACAGACCTTTAAGGAAAATGCAGTCAAAAATTGCTGTTAAGTCTGCTACCAGTTTTAAAAGGGGAGCATGGGTTTGGGGGAGGGTTTCTCTTCTATTTCCTGGTCACTGATTGGCTAATACTCAGATTCCTTTACTGAACATGAGTCAGCAGAGTGACGCAGCTCAAAAAAGGTTATGCAGTTTTAGGGTGCATTAACAGAAGCATTGTTTCCAAGTCATGAAAAGTAATAGTTCCACTCTGTTCTGTGCTGGTCAGACATCATCTGAAGTACTGTGTTCCAGTTCTGGGCACCGCATTTTAAAAAGGACATTGACAAATTGGAACAGGTTCAGAGGAGAGTGAAAAACATTATCAAGGGTCTGGAAAACAAGCCCTCTGGGGAAAGGTTGAAGGAGCTGGGTATGTTTAGCCCAGAGAAGATAAGATGAAGGGGAGACATGATACAGCTAGCTCCATGGGGATGTTCCTAGCTTGAGAAGGGTGGAATGGAGCATGGGTCTGGCTCAGGAGGATAACTGACTTGAGGGGGAGATAGGCTGGCTTGGGAGAGGGAAGAATCATAAATATGGCTGGCTCCAGTCACGAGTTGCTGACTTGGGAATGGGAGCATGAGTATGGGTTGAGGGATAATACCAACACAATACCACATTTGTTGCACACCATTTTCCCTTCTATACCCTTGTCATTCATTAGCTGGTACTCAAATACCTTTACTAATCTGCAATCCAGTTGCAGATTGGTCAAAGCAAAGGGAAAATGCTGTTCGCAGGAGGGGTGGGGTAAAAATGTACCAAATAAATAAATAAAAAATAAATAAAATATAGAACAACAAGGACTGGACTATTTGTACTGTGATTGGCTCAGAAATGCAGAAATAAGAAACCTGGAAGTAAAACAGTACCCTCAGCAATGCAGTAAGCAGTAAACAGTAAGCAGGTAGTCGGTAAATTGGGATGGTATCTCGTGGTATTGCGAGAATCAAGAAATCACATTGGTATCAGGAAATACTCATGAAATCAATCCTGGTTCCTCATGTGTCAAAAATTTCTCGCAAGCAGCAATTTTTGCAGCTCGTTTTAGCCCTAAAGTCAATCATGGCAGACTGATCTTATCTCCTTTTTTGATCAAAGTCTAGTGGATCATAAAAACGCCATGGACATCTTGATTTCAGCAAAGCATTTGACAGAGTCCCCCATGATATTCTTATTGACAAGTTGGTAAAATGTGGACTAGATGATAATAATACAATTAGGTGGATTTACAGCTGGCTACAGAACCGTACCCAAAGAGTGTTCATCAATGGCTCCTCATCAATCTGGAGGGACATGTTGAGTAGTGTGCCTCAAGGCTCTGTTCTGGGCCCAGTTACTGTTCTTCAACATCTTTATTAGTGACTTGGATGAGGGAGGAGAGGGAATATTCATTAAATTTGCAGATGACACAAAACTGGGAGGGATAGCCAACACCTTAGAATACAGAACTAAAATGCCAAATGATTTTTGGCATTTTTACAGACACCTTAAAGTGCTGGTCTTTCAATCTTCTGGGTTTACAAGTTCTCAGGTAAGCTCCAGATGCATCCTTCACTCACACACTGACCTGAGGCAGTTCCTGGATGCATTCTTCACACACACACTGACCTGAGGAAGCCTAAAGTAGCTGCAGCTGTAGACATGAGGGGCTACCATGGAAACTAAGTGACCACAGCTGCCTGGAGCAAAGCAGTTTACCAGGATAACCTTTTACACACAAATGTTCTGGGAGAAGTTCTATGCAGAAGTTCAAAGAGCCAGATGTTTAAGATCTGGGTGAGTGATTTAGACACACAAAGTTCAGGATGTAACAGCAAGCATGCAGGATAAATGTGTGGGTAAAAACACTCATTGATACATTGGAAAAATAGACTGAAACTAAAAAAACTGCAAGTTCAACAGAGATAAATGTAAAGTTCTGCATTTGGGTAGGAAAAAAATCAAATATACAAGTACAGGATGGGGAATACCTGGCTTGGCAGCAACACATATGAAAAGGATCTGGGATTGTAATTGATCACAAACTGAACATGAGTCAGCAGTGTGATTCAGCTGCAATAAACACAAATGCAATTTTAGACTGCATTAACAGAAGCATTGTTTCCAACTCATGAGAAATAATAGTTCTGCTCTGTTCTCCACTGGTCAGACCTCATCTGGAGTACTGTGTCTGATTCTGGGCACTGCACTTTAAGCAGGACAAATTGGAACAGGTTCAGAGGAGGGCAACATAAGATGATCAAGGGTGTGGAAACCAAGCCGTATGGGGGAAGGTTGAAGGAGCTGGGTATGTTTATTGTTTAGCCCAGAGAAAAGAAGACTAAGGGGAGACATGATGACAGTCTTCCACTACCTTCAGGGCTGTCACGGGAAGGATAGGAAAGAGTTATTTCTAGTCTTGACTTCAGGGGCAAGAGAGAATAGGCTCAAATGACAAGAAAGCAGATATCAGTTAAACTTTAGGAAGCAGTTCCTAACGGTAAGAGCTGTTTGACAGTGGAACAGACACTGCCTAGAGCGGTGGTGGGCTCTCCTTCGCTGGAGGTTTTCAAACAGAGGCTAGACAGCCATCTGTCAGGGATGCTGTAGCTGTAGATTTCCTGCACTGAGCAGGGGGTTAGACTAGATGACCTCTGAGGTAATTCCACCTCTATGATTCTACCTACATTTGTTTTATTTGGGTTTTTGTTTTATTTGTCAGTCATGCATTCACACTCATGTCGCCAACAAGAGCTAAATTAAATCTTATAGAAAATGAAAGCGCAGATTCTCATTAGGTTTTATGAAAAACACCAAATTTCATGAGACCGGAATAAAATTTCATAATTCATCAACCTTGTATGCTCATTTTCACTCAGAAAAGGGAAATACCTGAAATGCAAACACTCATTAATCCTCATCTCCAAGGCAGGACACAAGCAGTGGGATGTGGTTTGAAAAAAATATACTTGTGTTAAAATCCTATCCTAAACCAGGAAAGAGTCATTAACACTCTCTCAAAGACCCAAGACCCACATTCAGAATTCAGAGTCCCAAACAGCAATTTCAGCTTATACATTTCAAATGTTAACACTTGACGTACAAAGTTTGCTATCCTCAGGGTTCGAGTTAAAGATGGCTATAGCATCGACTGAAGTCTGCACCATTCACACTACTTTCAGTATGCTCTGCTCACAGCTTCCCAGTTTCAGCATACAGGCTTAGACTCACAAGAAGTTAGCAGTTTTCACATGCTGCTGGAACATGCTCCCAACACTTTCAGCACATAAGTGTTGAGTTGCAAAACAGCACTTTCAGTAAAGCACTAGCCTCCCTCCCCTGTTCTCAACATACGAGGCTGTATAGTATACTAAAAGCAACCGCTTGATCTTGCAGGCTTCTGCCTTGCCAGTTCTAGCATACAGGCTCCTACCTTTTTTTAGTGCTTAGCCAAATTCAGAAGAGCTGCTGCTGTTGTCTGCTCCTCCCTTTTCCAGTTGGCCCCAGATTCTACTGAACATAATAGGCTTTACTTGACCTTTCCAGTTAATACAAATAATTACCCCTACTTTTCCCAACTATAGGTATTAATCTTCCACTATGAATGACAATGTGAGCTAAGTCATTGACTTTAATGCATGGAGGATTGCACCCTATTTGTTGTCACAGCAACCCAGGTGTCAGTGTTCACTTGCACATCCTTGAGTCACAATGAAATTTAGGTAGGAACTACCAGGGGAACTGTTGCAGAAGCAAAGACAACAGATTGAGGAGAAAAAGATCAGAGCAAAGCTATCTCAGGCTCTGTTTAAATTACACTTCCTTCCTCATACCCCATGCAAAATAAGTCTTAGATACTGCAGTATAATTTAAAGATATGGGGAAGACTCCATCTAACATATACAGACTTTAGAAGGCATCCTATCACTTTGCCACACCCAGAAATGGCTTTTTCAGAGAATTAAAATAACATTGATTGACACATTCATAAGACAGGCAGCTGTTCAGCATCAGCACTAACCCTTAACATTGATACAAAATCACATGGATTCACCACGACTTGGCTGCTGCTACCTTAACTACAGAGTCAGAGTTCGGGGCTGGGGAAGCTCAGCCATTTCCCATTTGGTTGCATCAGTTTCAATTAGTGTCATTCCCTTATCGAGAGAATGTAGGCAACCAGTTGTGAATTAGATCCTTGCCTATCCTGGCTGGTGAAAGCCAGCCTGGAGACCTTTGCTGGCTGGAGTTGTCAACTCCTCCCTTTAGGATGGTAATAGAGATGGGCCTCTCATTTTTGTTTTTATAACAACAGAAATGAAATGACTTTATATCATTTCTGTTATTCAAAAACAAAAATAATTATGACAATAACATTAGGTCATTTGTTTTCATTTTTCAGTTAGTCAGGCTGGGAAGCAAGCATGGCAGGAGGAAGGGGCGGAAGGAGGGAGGGCAAGCAATAGGGAGCAGCCCAGCAGAGATGACAGACATCTCCACTGGCCAATTGCAATTGGTCTTTCTTACTGCCTGTGTCCAGCTTTCAAGGACCAATCAGGGTGGCTTTGAGGCAGGCATAGAGGCATATAAGCTCCAGTAAGCTGCCACAACCCTTTGTCTGTGGCTAATCCAGGCTTGTTCTAAACGCTTCACAGACGGATTCTCTGTGTGTGTGTGTGTGCGTGCGTGCGTGCGCGCGCGCGCGCTTTCCAACCTCACGCCAGAGATATTAAATTCTCTCATCCCTCATCTGTGCTGTGCCTGTCTGTGTGCCAGTGACAGAAGCAGCACATGTACAATCAAACGCCTATCCAGCAGTGGGATGAAGTAGCAGCATGTCTTCTTGGGGGAAGAGCTGACTGCACAGCTGGCAGCCAGCAGCTGGAGCAGAAGCCCCCCACGCCTTTGACTTCTGGCACCGGGGGAGTGAAGCGGAAGGTGCAATGCATCCTTTTTGAAGTTGCAGCAGCAGGCAGCAGTGGGTCTGGTGGTGGTGCTGGGGGTGCGGCTGGCAGGCAGACCTCCCCTGTAGCTCTTGGCTATGGCTAGGCTTCCCTTCCTGCTACCAGCATGGAGGAGGTCATCCTCCTGGAGTAGGAGGAGATGGCAGGAGGAGATTGAACTTAGTTTGGATGAGTTGCATCAGGAGGAGATCATGGTTCAGGGGGATGTTTGGCACATGGTTCCCCTGTAGGCAACACCCCAACCAGCCCTTTAATATCTGCCCGATTGGCTGGTGGTAGAAGCAGGGTGAACACTGTTGACATGGACCGCCAGGGTGACAGAAGCAGGCTGAGGAGCAAGAGAAGCATTACTACTAATAATAATAGTAGCAGTAGCAGCAGCCCATCAGTGACGGAGGATCCTCCTATTTACCCCCTCAGGTAAAAAGGCAGCAGTCCCCAGTGCAGGCAGGAAGGTGGGAAAGCCTAGGCACTCTGCTTTCTGGGCACATTATCACCAGGCAGAGGATCCCTATGTGGCAGTGTGCAACCACTGTGGGATAGAAATACGTCAGGGTAAGAACCAGGCACTGCACACCTTACAAATGCAGGCGTGATGTGGCATATGCACTCCAAACACCATGCCCTGCTGCTGTAAGGGAAGACAGGCCCAGCTGCGGGGACATGTGGCATTCCTGCTGTCCCTGTGGCTCAGGGCAAGGGCAGGCCAGAGGGAGAGAGCAAGCCCCATCTCAACTCCCCACCCCCATGGGCAACAGGTGCAGTGGTAGGTGGTGATGGAGGAGCTAGGGTGGAGTCAGATGGCAGAGGGAGGGTGTCAGGGAGCGGCATTGCACAGCACTTCCTGTATTGCAAAGACGATGATTGCGCTCAATGACAAGACCTTCTCAGTGGTCGACAACGTGGGCTTTATGAGATGGACAGAGCTGGCATTCCCCAACTATAAGATTCCCTCCTGCAACACCTGCAGCAGACAGGTATTGCTGTCCCTGTACCAGGAAGCTAAGGCATGGGTGATGGATCTGTTGGCGAGGGCAGAGGAGGCTGCTGTGCACTGTACAACTGATATTTACAGCAGCAGGGGTGTGCAGCATCACTGTTCGCTGGTAGGATTTGGGGAGACAGGAGCAGAAGTTGGCAGTCATTGGGAGCAGCAGGGGCAGGGTACATACAGGTGGGTTCTTCTTCAAGGTCAGCTCATGGATCAGAGCCATACATCTGCCAAACATTTGGAAGCCCTGAATAGGATGGTGGAGGGGTGGCAGGCGGCAGAGCAAGGGGTACATGGTGACGGATAACAGGAGCAATATGTGGTGGGCAGCGATTGATGGCAATTTTGTGGGCATCATGTGTGTTGCCCACACATTACACCTGATGGTGAAGGATGGTCTGGACCTTGGTGGAGAGGAGGCAGGTAGGGATGTGAGAACAGAGTTCAGGGGTTCAGTGTTCAGCCTAAACTCAAGGTGTTTGGGCCATTCACGAACCAAACCCAATTTGCCCCCCGCCCGAACCAGCAGAACAAAGTTTGGGTTTTGAACCTGTTTGGGTGGGGGGCAGGGAACCCAGAAATCATGTGCAGGTGTAGCTGGTCATAGCAGAGAACTTCCTCATCCAGGACATGTCCCTCAGTGGAATTCCACCTGTCTTATGTTGGTGTGTTTGTTGGAACAGCAGCATGTCCTACATGAGATGGCCCTGGATGGGGATATCGGAGTTGAGTGGGCACTTACGTGAGCAGAGTGGCAGACAATGGAGCAGATTGTGCAGTTCCATTGTGCAGTTCCATTTAAGGGCACTGATTACTGTCACTGCCACGCTAAGCACTGCCACCATGAGCCATGTCGTCCCCATGGTGCAGTTCCTAAGCAATAAGGTGGCAGGCTCCATGAAGGTGCAGGCTCGGTAGCCAGAGAAGTAACGCCCCTTACCAGAGGTGTTGGGCCTGGTAGAGAGGCTGCAGGTGGTGATTAGGAAGTAACTGGAGCCCCTGATGAAAAAAGAGAAGCATGTCGTGGCAATGCTCTGTGACACCCCCCTCACCCCCCCCCCCCCGGGTGAAGGGGAACTGTGATGGTCTACTTTAGCACCTTCACCGTCTCCTATGCAAGTCCTAGTAGACAGGCTGTGTAAGACAGAGAGGGGCTTACACCAGGACCAGGAGAGTGATGGAGGAGACAGAGAGCATTCTTAGCACCAGGGCCAGCAGCAGCAGAAGTGCAGTCACCCCCTCCTTGACTACCCCTGGGCAGTCTCTCTAGGAATAGGTTGTTGGGGTGTGGAGGGGAAGGCAGCCGCAGCAGCACCTGCACCCAGAGACCTGACATCATCAAATCTGCAGTGGCTCAATACTTGGAGGAGTCAGTGGAGGATCCCAGCAGTGATCCATTGACCTACTAGATCCACAAAGTCTAGGTGTGGCAGGCCCTTGCCAAGGTAGCTCAGGAATTACTGAGCTGCACAGCAACAAGTCTGCCAAACAAATGTGTCTTTTGGATGGCAGGCGACATCGTGAGCCTGCATCACTTTTGTCTGTTACCTGAGTTGGTGGA
Source organism: Sphenodon punctatus (assembly GCA_003113815.1). NCBI lineage: Eukaryota > Metazoa > Chordata > Lepidosauria > Sphenodontia > Sphenodontidae > Sphenodon > Sphenodon punctatus. The sequence continues at coordinate 529,647 of QEPC01003529.1, forward strand.
GCAGGTATTTCTGGTATTTCTAAAGGTCAACTTGCCACTGCTGGGATTTCCTGAGCTGGCCTGTGAGATGGATTGAGGGGCACACTGCTGTCTCCTGGGGCAGTTCCAGGGTCAGCCCCAGGGTTTGTGAGGCCATGTGCGAAGTCTTGGTGTGGAGCCTAATTTGCATAATTAGGCACCACCTAATTATGCAAATGTATACATTTACATAAAACTTACTCCCTCTGGACAGGAAGGATTCCCATTCTCCACCTCTCCGAGCAACCATGGAGAAGCATGACCTCCTAATGCTTCCCCCCCTCCCCAGCCGAGTGTCTACCACCACTCCCCAGGAGTGGTTCCACTGCAGGGGCAGCCAAGC
>QEPC01003529.1:536018-572943 GCA_003113815.1 Sphenodon punctatus
TATTTCATTGGTTTCAATGGGGACACAGCGCCCCATTGAAACCAATGAAATAAATCCGGTACCGGCATACCGGATTTAATCCGGGAATCCGGTTTTCGTAGAACCGGTAACCGGTAAATCCGGTAGCCGGTAATGGGCCCGGGGTCCCACCACTAGACAGTAGTATGTGTGCCAGGAACAGCTGAGACCTGCCAAAATGAGTGAATGAAACCACTCTACCCCCCTGGATGACCTCTGAAAATCAACACCCCCACGCACTTTGCGGGGGGACCATGCTCTACTTCCTGGGGCATTCACTGCAAGTTGAATTGACCCCCCCATGCACCTGGGATGCCTTCCAAGATTGAAACATGTGCAAAACTGCCTGCCAAACTGCTTCCCAAAGTGCCATTGCCTGCTGCTTCTTTGCCCAGATACTCCTGATGCCCACCAGTGCTCGCTTGCCAGTTTTACACCCCCCCCAATGTCCTCCTGCCCCCCCCCGGGGCATTAGCTGAAAGTTGAAGCAACACTGTCATGAAGCTGGGGTGCTGTCCAATGTCCTCCTCCACCATCTGTCATACACCCCCACACACTTGGGAGTGCCCACAATGACCGAAGCCTGTGCCGAACAACCTATGCCTGCCTACCACCCTGCTGCTTTTCTGCCATGCTGTCTGTCTGCCGCCACTGCTGCTGCCCAGTGCCTGCCTGCCATCTGTCTGTATCCCCCACCCTCACTCCCCCCCCCGTGTCCTCCTGCCATCCTGGGGCACACACTGTAAGTTTTGGGATGGGAAACTGTCTGAGAAAATCAAACTAAAAACTCTCTAATGTAAACAGAGATAGACCTGCAAGTGATTTAATGTGCATTGCAAACATCTGGTAAAATAATGAAAATTCTATTGCTTGTAAAATTGACACTATTTATCCAGTCTGACTCAAATTTGTCATGGATAATACCTTTGGTGATGGATACAAACTGTCCAAATCTCATCCAAACTGGATGTAAGACAAAGATGTTACAGCCATAAATGCATATGCATCTTCTATTAAGATCATGAAACTTCAATTGCTTATAACATCAGACACATTTAAGCCACTCCTTCTGAAATTTGGTGGGAATTATCCCTTTGGTGAGGGGAACAATTTGTCTAACTTTCTTCCAAATTTTGTGGAAGACAAAGAAGTTATAGCCAGAAATGCATTTCCATTAGAAACCAATGCAAAACAAAAATGAAAGTAAAAACGAAAATGAAAGGTAGATTTGAAAATAGATATGCAAATGAATGAATTTTTAATAATGTAAATTAAAGAAATAGCAACAACAGCAACAACAACAAAAAGTTCTGTGCACCCCCCAGAGGATAGGTTATTAGACACCCCATAAATTGTGGTGCTCTTACCCTGGCTTAAGAAAACTTCTTTGGATGCTGACTCTAGGTTGGCCATACTGTCTCTTTAAAAGAGGATGCTTATGAAAAATACATGTTGCAGGACTACATTGGTTCCAGTGCAGCCCTGCAACATGTATTTTTCAAAAGTGTTTTCTTTTAACATCTGATCTCGTATGTATCATGGAAACTTGGATGGACAATGAGTTGGGGCCTATTCTGGATGACCTTGTCCTGGCCGGGTATTCCGTGCAGCATCAACTGCATTCAGAGGGACCGGGGGGGAGGAGGTGTAGCCGTGATTTACAAGGAGGGTTGGGCTGTAAGGAGGTATCCGGTGCAATCCATATCAGGTATTGAGGATCTTCACCTTGTGTTTGATTTGGCAGGTGATAGTTTTGGAGTGCTGCTTGTATATTGTACACCTACCTGTGCATCAGCCTCCCTACATGCTTTGGTGTCAGGAGTTGTGTTGCGGTCCCTGAAGTCAGTAGTCTTGGGGGACTTCAACATTCACGCCGACTCTGGGACCTGTCCCAGAGAGTTAATTGACCCAACACACCAAGGAGACATACCTTAGACCTTGTGTTCTGCACCGGTCTTGAGGCAGGTGCTCCGTTAGTGGCAGGATTATCAGCTGTATCCTTCTCATGGATGGACCATTACGTCCTGCAGGCCTCACTCCTGGCATATGTCTGCCCCCGGAAAGGTACAGAACTGATTCGGATGGTTCGCCCCCAGAGGTTGATGGAACCTGATAGGTTCCAGAAGGCTCTGGGTGAGTTTCCCTCTGACCTTGATGACTGTCCCATCAATGACCATATCTTGTTATGGAATGCCTTGCTGTTGGAGGCCATTGATCAGACTGCTCCTAGGCATCCGCTGCCCAAGTGACAGCTGTGCAGTTCTCCTTGGTTGGGCTGACGAACTGCAGGGGCTGAAGTGACAAGGGCGGCGGTTGGAGCGACAGTGGCATTGTTCGCATACTGAAACTGACAGATTGCATCATAGATCCAGTTTACATGCCTATGCCATAGCTATGAGGGCAGGAAAAAAAGGAGTTTTTTGCTACCCTCATATCATCAGCTAAATCCCATCTAGCGGAGCTTTTCCAGGTGGTGCAGGGGCTGGTCAGTCCGGCCTCCCTCCGTCTTGAAGTGGAGTCATCTTTTCTTGCTGTGACATGTTTGTGGATTATTTTGTGGATAAAATCAGTCAGATTCACCACGACTTCGATGCTGCAATTAATAAATATGGGGAACTGGAGGTTATGGAAGCCTCGTCTTGTCCAGTTTTGTGGAATCAATTTCAGTCGGTGACCCCCCCCCCCCCCGATGCAGTTGGTGTTCTTGAGGCTGTAAGGGCCACATCTTGTGAATTAGATCCTTGCCCTTCATGACTGTTTAAATCTTGCCAGGAGACAATGGGACCATTGCTGGCTGGGGTGATCAATGCCTCCCTTCGGGAGGGCAAAGTGCTGGGCTGTCTCAAAGAGGCAATGGTTCGGCCTCTGCTCAAGAAACCATTGCTTGACGTTGACTCCCTTGCCAGCTATTAGCCTCTCTCTAACCTTCCTTTTTTAGGGAAGGTTATTGAACAGGTAGTGGTTCAGCAGCTGCAGGGACATCTTGACCGCGTCTGTTATCTGGACCCCTCTCAGTTGGGATTTCATCCGGGATATGGCACCGACACTGCACTTGTGGCTTTGGTGGATGATCTGCACTGGGAAATGGAACGGGTTCATTAGACTCGGTTAGTTCTATGAGATCTTTTGACTACATTTGATACAGTTGATCATGAGATGTTAGTGACGTGACTGTGGGACTGTTCTCGAATAGTTCCATTCTTTCCTGACAGGTAGAACACAGAGAGTGGTTCTTGGGGAGTCTTTTTCATCATACCAAGACCTCTCGTGTGGAGTCCCGCAGGGTTCGGTTTTGTCCCCTCTCCTGTTCAACATATACATGCAGCCACTCCGTGACGTGATCAGGAGGTTTGGCATGCGGTGTCATCAATACACTGGTGACACCCAGCTGTATCTCTCTTTTTCAACAGACCCAGGCCCTGCAGTCTCAGTGCTTACTTGGTGTTTGACAGCTGTGGGGGGACTGGATGAAGACTAACCGACTGAGGCTGAATCCCAACAAGACAGAGGTGATGTTGATAGATAAGGTGCTGGAGATGGTGGTCCCTGATATTGGCGGGGTTGGCCCTCCATTGGTACCCCAGGTACAGAGTCTGGGGGTGATCCTCTACACGCAGCTCTGCCTGGATGTCTGGGTGGAGGTTGTGGTGAGGAGTACCTTTCGCCAATTACATCTGGTGCGACGGTTTCGGATGTTTGTTTCAGGCTCTGACCTGGCCACCATCATTCATGCTTTCATCACCTCTAGATTGGGCTATTGTAATTCAATCTACGTGGGACTACCCATGGTGATGGCTCAGAAATTTCAGCTGGTTCAGGATGCGTTGGCCTGTCTTCTGGTAGGACTGGGCCCCCGGGATCACATTACACCAGTGCTCCGTTCTCTGCACTGGCTGCTCATGGTTTTCCTGGCCTGATTCAAGGTGTTGGTTTTGACCTATAAAGCCCTAAATGGCCTAGGCCCTACCTATCTGAGGGAAAACCTCACTCCCTGGGTTTTGGACCGACCCCTGCGGTCATCTGGGGGCACCCTGCTTTAGGTTCCCTGAGTCTTCCAAGGGGCCACGCAGGGGAGGGCGGTCTCGATGGCCACTCCACTGCTGTGGAACGCCTTTCCAGTGGAGGCCCAGTTGGCCCCAGATCTTCCCTCTTTTCAGAGAAGTTGTAAGACCTGGCTGTTCCGCCAGGCATTTGACAGGGGAGATGGGTGAGGGGGTGGGTTTTTAGGTAGGGGTTATTTTTCTTTTTGTCCTCCTTTTAGTTGTTTTAAATTGTTGTTTTAATGTTTTAAGGTTTTGCAAATTGTAAACTGCCCCAAGCTGCCTGTGGCAGGAGGGGCAGGGTAGCAAAAATTTTAAAATAAAATAAAATAAAATAAAAATAAATTTCATTGGGGTTGTTCCAATTAGGGGGAAAAATGTGAGTTTTCTCTGAGGGTTAAAGGAGTGGTTCTGAATATTCAGGACACCTCTCAGATCCTCGGAGAATACTCTCAAGCTTCCGAGGTCAAGAAGCTGGGTAGGGGAGAAGGGGGGGCTAGCAAGGGAGTCAGGGTGGCTTACTTACCTTATGGAGAGGTCCCGCACAATGCATGGCCTCTTCCTGGCTTGTAAGTTTGAAAGTAAAACAAAAACAAACAAACAACTGAGCTAACGCTGTCAGTGGCATCTGTAAAAAGGTCCTAGCATGGTTAGAAAGGGTCATTTAGGCCCTTTCTGAGCATGCTCAGGTTTTTTGTTTTTACTTTCAAACTTACAAGCCAGGAAGAGGCCATGTCACATGGAACACGTCCAGAAGGAAAATAACCCAACCCATATCCCCCATGCTAGGCTCCTGTACTCCCAAGCACCCCACCCCTGACCCCCTGCTAGAGCATGCACTAGGCTCCCACTGGCCTATTCCTTCCCCAGACAACGGAAATCAGGGAAGGGGGAGCAGGGGTCTTGCACAGACCTCTGCTTCCCGCTTCCCAGCCCTCTGGCCCCCTTCCCTGCACTCGGCTTAGGTTTGGCAGAGTTCCAAAGTTTTGGGTTCCTTCTTCGGAACATTGAAATTGAAGTTGAATGCACTGTTTCTCACTGTTTCCCAAGGAAAACCAAGGGCAATTTCAGCTCGGTCAAAAGTATCCTACTTTTAGGATATGGCCACCCTTGCTGACTCCCCAGACAGCTATCACCCCGTCTCCAACCTTCCCTTTTTACTAGGGATGTGCGAATGCGGTTTGAATGTTCGGACCCAACTCAGCCAGTTCAGATGGCTGAACCGAACGCCTGAACTGAACGTGGAAACTCCCAGACAGTTTGGCCGCGTTCGGATGAGTTTGGGCATGTTTGGGCAGGAAACACCTGTCTGGCAGACCCGGGGGGGAGGGGGTCATTCGAGGAGGGTTGGAGAGACTTGGACTAGCAGCCAGCCTGCCCAATCACCATCCCTCTTTTCCTCAGACCACTGGCTTCGCAGTCTGCGATTGTCCACAGGCTAGGCTGCACAGAGCCAATCGGGCTTGTGGTAAGGCAGGCACAGCAAGTAACAAAAGTAATTGCCCTCCCCCCTTCCAATTCATTCTGAGCTAGCCACTGATCCTGTCAGCAGGCATTTTCAAAAGTCTCCCTCTCCCAGCAGTTTGTGTTCCTCCCAATCCTTTGCCATCCTCCTCCTATTTCACCCATTTCCACACATTTACCTCATAGTTTCATTTATTTAGATTAGATTAGATAGATTTAGGTGTTTTTATTTTTTACCCCTCCATATGTTCTTTCTCCCTACCCTCCATCGAATCCTTCCCTCCTTCCTGTATATATTCCATCCCTGATTGTCTTCCCCTGTTTTTGGATTTATTTAGAGTAGGATTAGATTGATTTAGGTTTCATTTCAGTTTTGTACCCCTCCCTGTGTTGTTTGTTGTGAGCTGTCTGTGTCCCCCCCCATCCCTGTATGTGTAGATAGATAGATAGATAGATAGATAGATAGATAGATGAGTGTAGTGAATCAGTTTTACTATTTTATAGTGCATTCGTAGGACTAGGCCTTTGTAGATATTAGATAATATTCCATTTAGTTCCATAGGTTTTAGAATAGTTAATAGCAGTTAGAGTTAGTGTAGTAGATATATATTATATTTCACATTTGAATAAATAATTTTAAAATATATAAATTCTTCCCCTGCATTATTTGGGTGGGAGAAATGGAGACGGGAAGCAGGAGAGGCCGGTCTGCTGCCCGTAAGGCAGGCAATGTGGCAGAGGTGGCATGGGTTGTGCCAGAGGAGTGGCAGGTATCAGCAGCAGCCCAAGCCCATAACCACACCCCAAACTGCACATGCCTGATTTTGGCAGTCAGGCTTCAGAGGCTCCCAGCAGTGGCACTAGCCAGGGTGTGTTTCAGAGGCGCATCCTGCCAGCATTGTCCACTGCTGCACAGGGCACTGGAACGCCTGCCTTTGAGGAGGCTGTGGCTGTCTCTGCTGTGGCTGAAGGAGCAGGTGCAGGTGTTTCAGGGTCGAATATTCATCATGGGCCACCATTGTCACCCATTATTGATGTGATCCCCAGCAGTCCAGGGCTGGTGGATCTCACCCCACAGGGCCCAATCCCTGGGCAATGACATCAGGGAGAGGAGCAGAAGAAGCAGTAGCAGCAGCAGCTATAGGGGGCACAGGGAGAGTGGCAGCAGCATGGGCAGTTGATCACTCTCAGGGTCCCAGTAATCCCCTTCACGGGACATCACTCTGATTGGGGACAGCGGGGCAGAAACTAGTCCTGCAGAGGAGATGTCTGGTGCTGAGACGATGGCTGTCCCTCTGAGAGCTGTGTCACCACCATGTTCTGCCCCTCCCAGCAGCACTGGCAGTGGGGCATCACCTGGTGCGGGCCATAAGGCAGGAGGGGGTAAAAATTCCTCCATCTGGGCACATTTTAAGTTGGTGCAGGCGGATGATCCCAGGGAAGTGCAGTACACTTTGTGCCAGAAGGTGGTGAAGCATGGTCAGGTGCTCACAAATCTTGACACAACTGCCATGGCATGGCACCTGAAGGGATGCCACAGCGCTGTGCTGCTAAGTGGGCAGGCAGGGGCAGTGGACACCAGCGAGTTCCTGATTGCAGCGGCCAGTCATCCACCTCCAGCAGCGGCCAAGCGGCCTGCTCTAACAGCTGCCTCTAGCAGCATAAGCAGTATCACTGCTAGGGGAGAGCAGCACCAGCACCAGCAGCAGCATCAGTGTCAGTGCACCATGGAGGAGCTGGGGTGGAGGCAGCTGCCAAGTCCATCAGCAGCTGCAGGACATGGAGGATGGCATGACTTTCAACTGAAAGCCACCTGCATGTTGGGGGAAATGATAAAGCTGGATGGACAGCCCTTCTCGGTGGTTGGGGACATGGGTTTTAGGTGCATGATTGGCTCCTAGGCCCTGCAGTTTAAGCTGCCCTCGCACACCACCCTGAGTCAGGCTGTCACCGATGCCTGGCAGCCTGCAACACCCAGCCAAGTAGGGGTGCCAGCCACCAAGCTCTGGCTGGGCCTCTGCCGCTGCTCCGCCAGTCCTGGCAGCCTGCAACTCCCAGTCGAGTAGGGGTGCCATACTGGCCATACCACATAGGTGGCAGGTGCTATACCATAGAGCACCCACTCATGGACACACACAGATCACTCACCCAAAATCCAGAGTGCTTCATGCGAGGCAAGCCAAATAGCTCCACCGATGCCTGGCAGCCTGAAACGCCTGGCCGAGTAGGGGTTCCAGCCACCAAGCCCTGGCACGGCGTCTGCTGCTGCTCCACCAATGCCAGCCAGCCTGCAATGCCCAGACAAGTAGGGGTGCCATACTGGTCATAATGCATAAAGCACAGGTGGCAGGTGCCATACAGAGCACCCACTCATGGCCACGCACAGAGAGCTCAGAAAAATCCAGGCAGCCTACAATGCCCGGCCAAGTAAGGGTGCCATCCATCAAGCCCTGTCCGAGCCCCTGCTTTGCCAATGCCTGGCAGCCTGCAATGCCCGGCCAAGTAGGGGTGCCAGCCACCAAGCCTTGGCCGGGCCTCTGTTGCTGCTCCACCGATGCCTGGCAGCCTGCAATTCCCGGCCAAGTAGGGGTGCCAGGTGTGACCGGGGTGAGGGGATTTAGGGTTACACGCACACTATCACACTCATGACCAAGGTCTAATCCCAGATATTGGGGCACGCACCCTGCAGGCAGAATGCCCGTCAGGATAGTGTGTAGGTCTTCACCTCTAATTAAAAAGAACAGAACCCTATCATCATAGTCCCAATGACACCTGGGAAACCAAGGTACACCTTGACCTCATAGAACCACTGCGCTCCAGGTATCAAGGGGAGAGAGGGACAAGGTGAGGACTTGTACCAGGGGGACGGGGATGGGAACCCTCGAAGGGTAGGGAGGAAAGGGGCACTCGCACCTGGGGGGAGGAAGTAACCCAGGAAGGGAGGGAGAACACTCAAGGGAAACCCAGTTACTCACTATCACCATCTCATACTCTCACAGGTATCTGGTTGCCGGGGGAGGAAAGTCCACGCACGCTATACACCACACTCAGAAATACACTCATTGAATTCACGCAAGCCAAGCAAAGGGGGCCAGTTTCTCAGCAATCACCAGCGCTGCTGTGTCTGTGGCACTGGCTTATGTACTGCAAGCCCCGCCCCTGTGCATGCTCTCAGGTGTTCTGAGCATCTTACCAGGGGCGGGGGAAGTCCCTGAGCATGTGGTGGTGCTGGGGGCGTGGCTAGTGGGCACTCCCTGGTCTCCACCACTGGCAGTGTTCCCACGGATTCCTGGACCTGCAGCTCTGGTGGGGGAAAGGGCGCCATCTCCTGGGGCCCCGTGCGATCTTGCGGGGGGGGTCTTCCCTGCGATCGCCCTTTCCTGCACGGTGCAGCCCTGCGTGCTGCAGTCCTAACAATACCCCTCCTCAAGGCCGCCGAAAGGCGGCCTGATCCAGACCCGGGCGAGATGGGTGCTGCAAATGAAAAGCCCAGAGAGGACGAGGCACGGTAATCTGTGTGGCAGGTTCCCAGGAATGCTCGTCCGGGCCGTACCCGACCCAATCAATGAGGTACTGAAGCCTGCTGCGCAGGACTCGAGAATCTAAAATGGCCCAGACTTCATATTCCGGGCCCATGGCAGTCTGTGATACTGGCCCAGGGGGAGGGAGATCTTGCAGAGGACGCACGGGGTTCATTTTCTTTAAGTGCAAAATATGAAAAGTGGGGTGTATCCGCACATGAGGGGGGAGCTGGAATATGTACATAACATCATTTACTTGCCACAAGATAGGATATTGACCAATAAACTTAGCATCTAATTTGGCGGAAGGACGCATGGAGGGATAAGGTTGACGATCGATCCAGACTAATTCTCCGGGGTGGAGGGAAGGGGTGTCTTGACAGTGTTTATCTGCCTGAGCCTTATATCGTTGCCGAGTCTCCTGGACGCAGCGAGCTATGGTCTGGGCTTCTCGAATCTGATGTACAAGAGCTCCTGTGGCTGGTACCACCGGCGCGGGGGTTTCTACCATCCCAATACGTGGATGGTACCCGTAGGTTACAAAAAAGGGTAGGTTCCAAGGGATGCATTTGGGGCATTATTATAAGTGAACTCTGCCAAGTGGAGCCATCGATACCAGTCGCCCTGCAAGTAATTCACGTAGCCATGAAGGTATTGTTCTAAATTTTGATTTATGCACTCCACCTGCCCATTGGCCTGTGGGTGGTAGGCAGTCGTAGAATTAAGTGTGACTTGGAGGGCTTGAAAAAGGGCCTTCCAAAAACGAGAGGTGAATTGTGTTCCTCGGTCACTTACTATTTCTGTCGGGCATCCATGAAGTTTAAGCACATGGCGTAAGACTAACAAGGCTGTTTTCTTGGCAGTGGGCAAGCCTTTGCAAGCGATGAAGTGCCCCATCTTAGAAAAATGGTCTACTACAACTAATATGGTCATATATTGACGCGAGGGAGGGAGCTCTACGATGAAATCCAATCCAATTCGTTGCCACGGACTGGTAGATATTGGGCGCAGTTGGAGCAACCCTGCTGGCTATGGCAAGGAACTTTGGTTTGGGTGCATGTGGCACAACTGCTCATGTGTTGTTCGATGTCTTGATTCAAGGTTGGCCACCAAAAGGTTCTTTGAATCATCTGCCGAGTTCTCTCAATACCCAGATGCCTGGCGGTAGGAGCTTTGTGATGTTCCCAGAGAATTTGCGCTTGGCATGATGGGGGTACTACAATAAGTCCCTTCTGGGTGTGGATTTCATCTTGGACCACAATCTCTGGATCTTCGGGGGCAGAAAATTCTCAGGAAGAGGCTTCGCGTAGATCTGTAAGGGACAAGTAGGTGGCCGCAAATGTTTTTTTGTCGAGGATACGGGTGCGCAACAATGGCGGGGCCAGGTGTTCCTCATGGTACCGAGACAGAGCATCCGCTAGAAGGTGTAGTCGTCCTGGTCAGTATTTTATATGGAAATCGAAGCGGGTAAAAATAAGGCCCAACGTGCGTGGCGGGCGTTGGATATGTGGGCCGTTTGCAAGAAGGTTAGGTTTTTGTGGTCCGTGACTATGGTCACCGTGTGACCTGCGCCCTCAAGATAATGTCACCAGACTTCAAATGCTATTTTGATCACAAGGAATTCACGGTCCAAAATATTATAATTGCGTTCCGCAATTCCGTCAATTCCGTCAACTGCCGGGAGTAATATGCACACGGTAGCAGCCTATCTGCATTTGGCAAGGCTTGTAACAACACCGCTCCCAGGGCTTATCCGGATGCATCGGCCTCTACATGGAATGGCTAGGTAAAGTCGGGGTGTTGGAGCAGTGGAGCGGACATAAAGGCTTTCCTTAGGAACTCTAAACTAAATTGTTGGTCCGCTCCCCATTGATAAGGAGCGCTCTTTTTCAGTAGTCGTGTAAGTGGGGTAGTGGTCTCGGCATAATTAGGGATGTACTGCCTGTAATAATTAGTACTCCCCAAAAATCACTGCAGGGATTTTACCACCTTTGATGGCAGCCACCGCTGTAAGGCCTCGACCTTCTGGGGGTCCATCATGACTCCTGTGGGGCTAATGATGAAGCCTAGGAAGCTCACAGTCGTAATGTGGAACAAGCATTTCTCTTGTTTGCAATAAAGTCTATGGTTTCGCAGGCATCGTAAGACTTCCCGGACATGTTGCACGTGTTGTTCCTTGGTAGAGGAGTAAATGATGATGTCGTCCAGATAGGCTATAACATATACATCTAAGATATCTCAGAAAATGTCGTTGATAAAATGCTGGAAGGCGGCGGGCGCATTGGCAAGGCCAAACGGCATCACGCGGTATTCAGACAACCCGTGGCGTGTATGAAAGGCCGTCTTCCATTCATCTCCTGAGCGGACCCGCAGGAGGTTGTATGCGCCCCGCAGATCCAGTTTCATGAAGATTTGAGCCCCTTGGAGTTGGTCTAATAGCTCAGGGATCGGGGCAAGGGGTAGCGATTTTTAATGGTGATGCTATTGAGTCTCCTGAAATCCACACAAGGCCGAAGTCCTCCTTCTTTCTTTGCTACAAAAAAGATTGGCACCCCTGCAGGGGAACTGGAGTGACAAATAAATCCTTGTCGCAAGCTATCGTCCAAATACTGTCGCAGTGCATGAAGTTCAGGCTCCGCTAACACGTAAATCCGCCCAAAGGGGGGTTCTGTTCCTGGGAGCAAGTCAATGGGGCAATTGTACGGGCAATGAGGGGGAAGTTCCAGCACCCGCACCTTGCTAAACACGTCTTGATAGTCCCGGTATTCCATTTCCATTTCTTCCATCCGTGTTGGGGAAGCGGTATCTTGCGTGGTGCACCCTTGCGCTTGTGGACGCAGCCGCAGGCATCTCTGTACACACTGAGGAGCCAAAAATCGAATTGTTTTCTTTGACCAGACAATATGGGGGTCGTGGGTACGGAGCCAAGAGGCCCCTAGAACGATACGAAATAGGGGGGTACATGCGATGTCAAAGACAATAGACTCAGTATGGTTCCCGATGTCACACCGTACCGGGGCGGTGGTGGTAGTTATGGGCCCTGAGACTAAGGGGAAACATGGATGGAGTGAATTGATTCTGGGACCTGCTTGGGCTGAGTGGAGAACCTGTGGACCCGGGCAAAACTCATGTCCATGAGGGCCCAGGTTACGAGGGAGGTAGGGGGAGATAGGAAGAGGGTGATGGGGACCTGAAGGTGGGGGTCCCCTCTGGGTGACATGACGGGGTTTTTTGAGCAACTCAAAACCGAAACGGCCCCGGTCCGTCCAGGTTCTGGACGTTTCCCCACTCCTGACGTTACGGGGGTAGCGCGGGACACTCCCCTATAAAGTGTGAAGGTTCCCCACAATAGAAGCACAAGCGCAAGATCCGGCGACGTTCGTGCTCCTCCTTGGTCAAGGGACCCCAATTGCATGGGCTCAGGTTCTGGGGCCTTGGGCGTTCCGGGGAGAGGAAATGGTTTAGTGGGGAACGATTTTACCTCTTGACGACGTTCCCTCTTTCGCTCGGTCAAACTTTCCTCAATTTGTAATGCTAGATGAGCGATAGCCTCCCTGGTCTCCGGTAGGGTCACAAGGGTAAGCTGGTCCTTAATCTCATCACACAATCCTTTACGGAACATTACTCTTAACACATTATTGGGCACCATAATTCTAAGGCTAACTGCTGAAAGCGGGTAACATAGTCTAGCATATTCCCTTTACTCTGCCGGAGGGACATAATCAGGGTTTCGGCGTCCTGAGTGCGGTGAGGGTGATGGAATAGGAATGTAAATTCCTTTAAAAAATCCTCATAAGCCTCCAATAGGGGGCTATTCCCTTTCAATAAGGTCGTAGCCCATTCTAGGTCGGTACCCCCCAAATTCCCGATAATAAAGGCCACTTTGATCTTATTGGTGTTATAAGTATTAAGTTGCAGGGTAAATGTCAGGTGACACAGGGCCAAAAATCCCTGAAACGCCCTTCAGTCACCTGAAAATTTCTCTACTTGGGGGGCCCTAGGTTCCCATGGGTAGGCAGCGACTGGGGGTAGCCCTGGGCCCGGGGGCACTGCTACCACCATGGGAGGGGCTGGTACAGGGGCAGAGGCCCCTTGGATCTGAGTCACCGTGGTGGCTATTTCTTCTTGTTTGGCCTTGAGGTCCTTGACCTCCATGGCCAGGGATTGCACAACTCGCACTAATTGCTTAATCTCATCTGCCACATCCATCCTGTTTAAGCCCGTGTAGGGGCCAATTAGGGGCTGGTGATTTGTGACCGGGGTGGGGGGATTTAGGGTTACACGCACACTATCACACTCGCGACCAAGGTCTAATCCCAGATACGGGGGCACGCACCCTCCAGGTAGAATGCCCGTCAGGATAGTGTGTGGGTCTTCACCTCTAATTAAAGAGAACAGACCCCTATCATCATAGGCCCAATGGCACCTGGGAAACCAAGGTACACCCTGACCTCGTAGAACCACTGTGCTCCAGGTATCAAGAGGGGAGAGGGACAAGGTGAGGGCTTGTGCCAGGGGGACGGGGATGGGGACCCCCGAAGGGTAGGGAGGAAAGGGGCACTCGCACTGGGGGGGAGGAAGTAACCCAGGAAGGGAGGGAGAACACTCAAGGGAAACCCAGTTACTCACTATCACCGTCTCACACTCTCACAGGTATCTGGTAGCCGGGGGAGGAAAGTCCACGCACGCTATACACCACACTCAGGAATACACTCATCGAATTCACGCAAGCCAAGCAAAGGGGGCCGGTTTCTCAGCAATCACCAGCGCCACTGTGTCTGCGGCGCTGGCTTATGTACTACAAGCCCCGCCCCTGTGCATGCTCTCAGGCGTTCTGAGCACGCGGTGGTGCTGGAGGCGTGGCTAGTGGGCGCTCCCTAGTCTCCGCCACTGGCGGCATTCCCACGGCTTCCTGGACCTGCGGCTCTGGTGGGCGCAAGGGCGCCATCTCCTGGGACCCCGTGCGATCCTGCCGGGGGTGTGTGTCTTCCCTGTGATCGCCCTTTCCTGCGCGCTGCAGCCCTGTGTGCTGCAGTCCTAACACCAGGTCAGCCACCAAGCCCCAAGCCTTCCTGGCCTCTGCTGCTGCTGCTAGCGCTGGGTCTCAGATGGCCAGCCATGCCCCCACGGGCACCCCTGGAGCATTCCAAGCCTCCAGGTGGCTGAATTTTCTGAACCTTCGGGGGGGTCCAAACTCTGTGGGACTGAACCCATGAACCCGAACTAAGTTTTTGGGCTGAATGGCTGAACATCTGAACCCCGTTCTGTTCGCACATTCCTATTTTTTAGGAAAGGTTATTGTTGAACAGGTGGTTGCCTGTCAGCTTCAGGCTCATCTCAGTGCTTTTGGATTCCTGAACCCATTTCAGTCAGGTTTTCAACCAGGATACAGCACAGAGACTGTGCTAGTGGCCTTGGTTGATGATCTACACCTGGAGATTGACAGAGGGAATTGTGTTTTGGGGAATGGGGCTTGGGCCCTATATATCTAAAAGACAGCCTCTCCTTCCATGCTCCACTGTGACCCCTGAAGTAAGTCATGAGCAAGTACCACTGACCAGTCTTGTCTGTAGGACACGCACTCGCAGAGATGTGTCCTTGGTTGCTACTGCAGTATTATGGAACTCCCTTTCCCTGGAGGTCCATCAGAGCCCGAGCCTGAGCACATTCCAGAGGCAGTGTAAAACTTTTCTTTTTGGCAGAGCTTTTGGTAGGTGGGGTGAGGGTTGGGTAGTTGGGTTTGGGAGGGGGAGAATAGGGATTTTTAGGGGGGGTGTTAATGTATTGCTTTGTATTTTTTCTGTTTTTCTCTTTGTGTTTTTGGAAGCCACTCTGAGCCTTCAGGGAAGGACAGGGAATAAATTTTAATAAATGAATAAAATAAAAGTCCCTTACTTCACTGGCTTTAATATGGCAGTAAGTGCTTGTACCAGCACTATAAATCCAGAGGGCTGTGACATTTGGCCCCACTCCTCAAAGTGATACAGTTGCTGATTTTTTTCCTTCTTAAGATACATCAACTGTCTCTCGGATATCTCCGCCTGAATGTCCCAACATCAGCTCAAGCTCAACATGGCTAAGACTGAACTCCTTATCTTTCCTCCCTTCCCTTCCTCTCCCTCTTCCATGTCCTTCCTTATTGATGGGGTCACCATCCATCCCATTCCCCAAGCCCAGAGCTTGGGCTTCATCTTTGACACTCACCTTTCCTTTAAACCCTACGTTGACTCTGTTGCCAAGTCCTGTCGTTTCGTCCTCAACAACATTGCTCGGATTCATCCCTTTCTCTCGGTCTCCTCAGCCAAAACCCTTGTTCACGCCATAATCATCTCTCACCTTGACTACTGCAACCTCCTCCTCACTGGCCTCCCCCGCTCTCATCTGTCCCCCCTTATCTCCATCCAAAACTCCGCTGCTAGGATCATCCACTCAGCCCGTCGCTTTGACCACGTGCAGCCTCCCCCTTCCCCAATGCATCCTTCACAAACTCCTGGTGTTCACTTACAAATCCCTTCACAACCTGGCTCCCCCTTATCTCTCAGCCCTAGTCTCTTTACACACTCCTGCACGCACTCTCCACTCTTCCTCTGTCCCTCCCTCGCTCTCCCTCATTTCCCCTGCTCCCCCAACCGCCTTCATCCCTTCTCCCTTGCTGCCCCCCATGCCTGGAATTCCCTCCCTGCCCACATCCGCCTTGCCCCCTCCCTCCGCGCCTTCAAATCCCTCCTCAAAACCCACCTCTTCCTCGTTGCCTTTCCTGACGCCTGTTAGAACTCTCCTTTCAATATTTACTGTCTGTCCTCCCTGCAGACTCCTGCCTAACTGCAACCAAACCAAGCACATGCACCTGAGACTTCGCATCTGCTTGAATGTAATTTATCCCTTGTCTTTCCCTATGTTCCCACTTCTTGTCTTCCCCCTCCGTGTCTATTCAATTGTAAGCCATAGGCAGGGACCACATCTATCTTATTGTTTTGTAAAGCAGCAGGTACACAGCTGGCACTATACAAATGCTAATGCTAATGCTAATGCTAATAATAATAATGGTGCACAGTCACTCAGTCATAAATGAAAAGGCCCTTACTAAGCTATCCTCCTCCAGTCCATTGGTCTGGTACACTGAAGCCAACCAGCTGTCATAACATAACTGTCATAACTCTCATAGGCAGGCACCAGCTAGCTAGTTAGCTAGCTAGTCTGTCCCCATTATTCCTGCTATTCGGCCTTTTGTGCTCTCCATTGCCCTCATCCATCTCTGTTTGGCACATTAGCCATACTCTCCTTTAAAGACAGATGCTTGCCTCTGTAATGGCTGCTTTTAAGAAGTCTTCAGCACCATGTAGCAACTGACCCAAGTCACCCTTTGGTCCAGTCCTGCAAAGACTTAGAGCTGTCCGTTACAGGGTATCAGCAAGGTCTCACATGTGTTAACTGCTAGCACCAAAGCCATCCCACCAAAAGGGTGTGTCCTAACACAAGAATAAGGGAATAATGAAAAGAGGAATAGCTAGGAGTAATAGAATAAAATTAAGAAAGAAAGAAAAAATAGACTGTGGAATGGGATCCCAAGGGAAGAACTAGAAGACCTTCCACTCAGCACATTTAAAATTGGACTGGAAAAGTGTTATTGTATTGGCAACAGAGACCAATTCTGTAGAGACTGGAAGATTGACTGGTTGACACGATAAGTTTTCTCCCTCATCTCTAAACTCTGTAATTCTCTCCTCATATATTCTGCATCTATTCTGAGCCTCAGACAGTGATGACAAGTGGACTTGAGGAGGAAAAAAATAAGGCTCAGGAGGAAAAATTTGATATTGTGCGTATTAGGCAGAGTCAAATTTGAACAGCTTTTATTGAGCTCCTTATGCAGAAAATTACAAAATATTAGAATATTAACACTTTAAGCCTTAGCAATTAATTGTTAAAATGGGTTGGGGGAATGTTATTTTGGCAAATGAATTAGATTGTATACAGAATACAATACAGCACAGTTCCCTACCTCCTTTGTACCTGGTTCCTGCTCTCAGATCTTCAGTGTGAAATTTACTTAAATTAGAGCAACCTAAAGCTTGAGTGCTGACATCAAGGGAGCGTTGGATCAGGAGAGGCATGAAAAACGTTGGCCTCTCATTTAGTTCCACTAAATCTTAGCGGTAAATCTTTAATTATAATGCATTTCTGCCAAGACATCTCAATGTAAACCCAAAACATAAAGTCTTAATTATAATGAAGTATTACACAACGGAATCTGATACAATTTAGTATGGGCAGATTGGTCACCATTAAGAAGAGCAATACTTCCCAGCAGCTGCACCAGTGCAGCATCAGCGGCAGAAGAGTTTAGTCCTATTCTTAGAACAGGAAATAGCTGTGGTATGGGAGATAGACAATAGTTGCCCCAATGTGGGTAACTTTAAAAGCATCTATGGAACTTACGTAATCTACAAGGTGAAAATGTCACGTTAAAAAAAATTGATCTGGCAAGGGGACAAAATAGTCATTTCATGTACACATAACAAATGCATGTGGTTAGCCACTAGAAATGAAAGAAATCTCTGATGTGTTTTTTTTTTTCTGTAACCCCCGACCTGCCTGATGAAGGACCCTGTGAGATCCAGAAGCTTGCGTACCTCCACCAAATGGAGTTGGTCCAATAAAAGATATCACTACCTTGTCTCTGTTGTCTATATTCAGGACAAACATGACAAACCCTACTTTCTCTATATATAAATAAAGTATCTGTCAGATTCAAGCCCTCCAATCAGATCTCCTGAACTGAGTATCTATCCTGTTCCACTGTCGGATATTGTTTAATTTGGTTTGGTCATATTTGATCCAGCTTGGTGATAGCTTGGCTCGGTCATCCTATCCAGCCATTGTTCATTTTGATCTGGTCGTTCCTATGTTCCAGTTTATTTTTTGGTCAGTTTATTTGTTCCAGTTCAATCGATGTTCAGTTCAATCTGGTTGTTTGGTGTAGTTTGGTCTGGTCATCCTTCCCCTGTTCTAACTACTTGTCTGTATCACAAGGGAAGCAGGCAGGAATAAACAAGCTGGAACCACTATGAAATCAACTGAAAACAAACCAGTCCAGCCCTGAACTTCATATTTATAAACTGGACCAAAACCAAATTGCAGTGGGTGAACCAGAGGCAGAGGCAGGCCTTGCCCTGTTTTGTGGGATGAATTTCAGAATGCATCACCCTCAGATGCGGGGGATGTCCTGGGGTCTGTCTGAGCCACTTTTTGTGAATTAGACCCACGCCCGTCCTGGCTGGTCAAGGCCAGCCAGGAGACATTAGGGTCATTGCTGGCAGGGATTGTCAACACTTCCCTGGGGGAGGTGCTGGACTGCCTTAAAGAAGGCGCTGGTGCGGCCCCTGCTCAATAAACCATCATTGAACATTGACATCCTGGCCAGCTATCAGCCAGTCTCTAACCATTTTAGGGAAGGTTATTGAGCAGGTGGTGACTCGGCAGTTGCAGGAGCATCTGGACCAGATTCAATTTCTTGATCCCTCGCAGTCAGGTTTTCACCCTGGATATGGCATGGAGACTTCACTTGTGGCCTTGGTCGACGACCTCTCCCATGAGTTGGACCAGGGTCATTCAACCATGTTGATCCTATTAGATCTCTCGGCTGCATTCAATACCGTTAAACATGAGTTGTAGGACCATTCTTGAGTGGTTCTGCTCCTTCCTGACTGGGAGAGTCCAGCGTGTGGTCCTGGGTGATTTTTCATCTTCTTCCTGGGGCCTCACATGTGGAGTCCCGCAGGGTTCCATCTTGTCCCCTCTCTTGTTCAACGTGTACATGCAGCCTTTGGGGGAGGTTGTTAGGGAGTTTGGCATATGGTGTCATCAATATGCTGATGACACCCAGCTATAACTCTCATTTTCATCCAACTCAGGCCTGGCAGTCTCGGTGCTTACCCGGTGCTTGGCAGCTGTGGGGGATTGGATGAGGGCGAGCGGTCTGAAGTTAAATCCCGACAAGATGGAGGTGATGGTCTTGGGGAAGGCTGGGGGAGTGGTGGCTTCCATCATTGATGGGATGCGTCCTGCCCTGGTATCTCAGGTTTGGAGTCTGGGGGATGCTCCTGGACCCGCAGATCCACCTGGCTGCCCAGGTGGCAAGTGTGACAAAAGGGGCATTTGCCAATTACATCTGGTACGTCGGCTTCAACCGTATGTCTTGGGCTCTGCCCTAGCCACGATCGTCCATGCTTTTATTACCTCGAGATTGAACTACTGCAACACACTCTAAGTGGGGCTACCCTTGGTGTTGGTTCGGAGGCTGCAGCTGGTGAAGAATGCGGCGGTTCATCTCCTAATGGGGACGGGCCAAGACAAGCATATTACACCAGTGCTTTGCTCTCTGCACTGGCTGCCTATAGTCCTCCGGGCCCAATTCAAGGTGTTGATGTTGACCTTTAAATCCCTGAACGGTCTGGGCCCCACCTACCTGCAGATCCTCACTCTCCGGGTCCTGGATCAGCCCCTGCGGTCCGCCGGGGGCTCCTTCCTCAAGGTCCCCTGGGTTTCTTAGGTGTAGACCTTGTGGAGGGCATTGTCTGTGTCCATACCATGGTTGTTGTCAGAGCACACTACCGCCAGCATTTTGGTGGTAGCATGGGGGACACCCGACGGCCATTACCTCAAGGGCAGGGACACTCCCTGACCACGTTACATAGATCAGAGGCACCAGGATAGCCCCCCACGCCAGCAGGGGTCGAGGGGCTGTCCCAAACACAAACAGGAAGTAAAGGGGTGGGGCCTGCAGCAGAGCCACGGCGCTCTGCGCGCATCCACGCGTTGCAGGGGGCAGAGCCACATGGTTAAGAAGGCACGAGACCAGCACAGCGTTGCCGGAGATCAGTTCACTGTGAAACCGGCCCCCTTGCTATTTGGATATTGTTGCATGTGCTACTTAGGTTTGCTTCTTAGAGTGACTGGGACGGCGTGAGAGTGTGAGTGAACGGTGAGTGAGTAAGCAGTAGGTCAATGTGGGTGTGGTTACTAGGGGTGTGTGGGGCGTGTGGGTCAGGGCACTAGTTCGTTCCCTCTTGTCGGGTCTTCCCTTTCCCTCTGTTCCGGCGAGTGCGCAGTTTCCTTCCCCTTGTTTCCCTGGATATTCTTCCCTCCTGCCCCTCACAAATCTACACCACTCCTCCCATCCCTTGAGCACCGTGCAGATAGTTGGGTGTCTGATGGCATGCAAGTGGGTGTGGTTGTGTGGGGGCTGCCTCAGGGCGTTCTACCTCCCCCCCAATGATGATCTGGCCATTGGTCTGATTGGAGCGTTAAGGCCACACAAGATTCTGAGGGGTTGTTTTCCTCTATCTAGTGAGAGCAGCCCCTGGAGCGTTAGAGTGGGGTTGCAAGAGATTGGGGGCAGAAACTGCCATGTAGGTCAAGGTCCATATTTTCCCTTTTCCGGGTCCCCTTCCCTAACAGTTGTGGAACTCCCTCCCGTTGGAGATCCGCCTGATTACTGACCTCCCCCCTTTCCGTAGACAATGTAAGACCTGGCTGTTCTGCTGTGCTTTTCCTGAGGGAGAGGGGGTGGGTGGTATGTTGTTTTTATATTATGTTTTAATAGTGCTGAAATCATATTATTGCTGTTTTAAATTGTTTTAATATGTTGTTAGCTGCCCCAAGATGCTTTTAGCAGGAGGGGGCAGCATACAAATTTTATTATAAATAAATAAATTATAAATTCATGCCATCCATTAGTAAACTAAAGTAAACCAGTTTGGTTCAGGTTCACTATACATATGTATATCATATGGGCTTGAAAGACCTGAAATACAGGGAACCAAGGGCCCTGAAAGGAATACTATGCTTTCTTGAATATCAAAAATTAATCACAGTAGTATTTTCCTTTCTTGGTTGAGTGTGTCAGTGTGGGTCCTTCAAACATTCTTACGTTGTGAGGGAGCCCCACATAATAATTGAACATGGGGCTTTAATGTCTCTATATCTGGCACTGGAAAAAAATATTATTTTGCCTCTGTCAGTGCTGGTTGATGTATCCTTCCTATTGAAAAGCAACCAACTCCAGGGAGTGTGCAAATTTTGACACTATGCATGAACCTACAAGCATAGCAACTACTTTCATAATCTTCTGCTTTCACATCTGATTTGCTAAGATACTCTTTGATATGAACCAGTCACCACAGCTTTTCAGTGGTTCTGCTTCACTTGTTTTTTGATGGTTTGATACATAAATCTATCATCATGCACAAAATCAGCTGTTTCTTTATCATAGAGGGACACTGCACAAAACCCCTGTTTTATTCATCTGATAACATTCAACAGCTCATTTTTTTTTATTTTTTTGGTATTATCGTTTGCATAAAGCCAAGCCAAGCATGTGATTTACTGAGATATCACCACATCTTGGGAGTAAGAGTCATAAGTATTATCTAACATGATGAGACCCTGCAGTGATATTTTGAAATCATGAAGAGCTCCTCTTCAATTATTGTGATACAGTTGGAACCATCAATATCTATTCTCTGAATACCAAAAATGTATAGAAACAATATCCCCAAAGCAGATTAATTTTGAAGTGAAGTACTGGGTGTTTTTACACAAACACATTTCTCCTGCATGTTTGCGATTACATCCTGAACTTTCTGTGTGTCTAAATCACTCACCCAGATCTTAAACATTCGGCTTTTTGAACTTCTGCATAGAACTTCTCCCAGAACTTTTGTGTGTAAAAAGTTCTCCTGGTAAACTGCTTTGCTCCAGGCAGCTGTGGTCACTTGGTTTCCATGGCAGCCTGTCACGTCTACAGCTGCGGCGACTTTAGACTGCCTCAGGGCAGTGTTTGTGTGAAGAATGCATCCAAGAACTGCCTCAGGGTAGTGTGTGTATGAAAAATCATTCGGAACTTACTTGTGGACTTGTAAACCCAGAAGATTGAAAAATCCGGAATTTTAAGGTGTGTGTTAAAATGCCCATGGTCATTAGACTATATTCCGTCAACAGTTCTCAGACCCTGGCTCTGGGAGGGCCATGGAGTAGCATATATTTATATTTATATATTTATATTTAGTACATTTATTAGCCGCCCCCCATGCTAATGGCATCCCTGGGCGGTGTACAATTCAATAAAACAACATACTTTATTTTGTATTTTAAGAATCCAAGCAATTTTAAACCAAAACTGGGTCGGGATAAACAAATAAAAATAAAAAGGTAAGGGAGAGATAAAACCCTAACCCATTATCCCCCCCAAAGGCCTGGGCGAACAGCCAGATTTTACAAACCCACCGGAATGTCAAGAGGCTTGGGGCCAGGCAAGCTTCCTTCGGGAGGGAGTTCCAAAGTCACGGCCCGGCTACCAAGAATGCCCTCTCCATTGTGGCCCCCCGCTTAACACGGGGGACCTCCAAGAAGGCACCCCCGGCATACGGAAGGAGCCACTCTGGGACGCAGAGGGCGAGGCAGTCCCTGAGGTACGAGGTGCCCAGACCATGAAGGGCTTTATAGATCAATACCAATACCTTGAACCTTGCTCGGCACGCTATTGGCAGCCAGTGCAGAGTCCGGAACACAGGTGTTATATGCTTCTGACGACCCATCCCCATCAGGAGCCGGACCGCCGCATTCTGCACTAGCTGCAGCCTCCAGACCAAGAACAAGGGCAGCCCCACCTAGAGCGCATTACAGTAGTCCAGCCTCGAGGTGACGAAGGCATGTATGAGGGAAGCCAGGCCCGGTCTGGAGTTGTATGGATGCAGCCTCCGCACTAGATACAACTGGTGGAAGGCGGCCTTCGCCACCACCTTCACCTATCAATCCAGGCGGAGATCCGAGTCCAACACCACCCCCAGACTCCAAACCTGCTGATCTATAGGAGGGCAGTCACCCCCTATCAGGGGGGCCAACACCTCCCTTGCCCTCCCCACCACCATCACCTCTGTCTTATCGGGGTTGAGCTTCAGTCTGCTCTGCCACATCCACTCCGCAATGACCTCCAAACACTGGGATAGCAACGAGACAGCAGGGTCTGGTTCAGCTGAAAAAGAGAGGTACAGCTGAGTATCATCAGCATATTGGAGACATTGCACCCTGAACCATCTCACGATCTCCTCCAAGGGCTGCATATATAAGTTAAATAATAATGGAGACAGAATGGAACCCTGTGGAACGCCGCAGGACAAGGCATGGGGGAAAGGAGTCTCAGCCCCCAGCACCACCCGCTGGCTTCTCCCCGAGAGGAATGAGTGGAACCACTCAAGAACAGTCCTGTTTCGAAATCCCATTTCATGATTTGCCTGATGGTTTGTAGAGTATGGAATGACATTTATTTCATTATTTTTTTTAAAGGAATAGCTAAATTTATGTACTCCACAAACATGTGGGGAAATGGCACAAAGAATCTCACAAATATTCCTTATTTGGTCACGATCATCCATGCTTTTATCATCTCTCGGTTAGACTACTGTAACGCACTCTACGTGGGGCTACATATGGTGATGGCTTGGAAGCTGCAGCTGGGCCACCGAGAGCACATTACGCTGGTGCTCCAATCTCTGCACTGGCTGCCAATAGTCTTCCGGGCTCGATTCAAAGTGTTTATTTTGACCTATAAAGCCTTACACGGTCTGGGTCCTGCCTATTTGCGAGATCGCCTCACTCCCCGGGTTCTGGACTGGCCCCTGCGGTCATTTGGGGGCACCTTGTTGGAGGTCTCCTGGGTTTCCCCGGGGGTCATGCAGGACAGGGCGTTCTTGGTGGCCGCACCACGCTTGTGGAACTCCCTCCCGGTGGCCTCACACCTCCCAAATTTCCATAGGAATTTATAGTCTAACCAGTGTACATGAAATTTGGCAGGGCTGTATATCACACTTTTGCAATCATCTCTGTCGAATATCAGAAAGATGTAATAAAGAATCCCAATTTTATATGCCTGCACAGAATATGTAGAGAAGGAGCCTATGCCAGGAATTCTCTTACGTGTCACTGTGGTATAAGATCATTTTGTGATGCCAATTGGCCAACAAAAATGTCAACCAAATATCCTCATTCTGTGCTGTGACCATCCCAACTTCTGTCCCTCACTTGTTACTGGGAAGTCAGAAGCATCTGTTTAGGAAAGAGCAAATAGAGATTGGCTTATGTCCTCTGTCACAGTGCTACAGGATGTGATTGTGATGATAATTGGCCAGCCTGGATGTGTAAACTATGTCTCCTGATTGCTGGGATGCTGTCCCCAAAGTCCCAGTTATGTTCCTTCTATGCCCACCTGAGGTCCACCCCTTATGCCCACCTCGAAGCCACTACAAATTGGTCCTGTAAAGCTGGAAGCATGCAGTAATTGGCCAGTGAAAGTGTTTGTCATTCTTTTGGGTTGCTCCACATCTTCCCTCCTACAGCTTCTCCCCCCCTCCCCCCACCATGCCAGGTGCCTTCCTCTGACTAGCAGTGCATGTGCTGCTATTTATCTGAATAATGGTCTTCAAATTGTCCTGTAGTTTGGTAGAGAAACAGGGATGGTATGTGATACATTCCTACTAAATGTCTTGTAAACAGGATGGAATATAAAAATGGTACAGCTGGAAATATGTTTTGAAGTTAATGTCTTATACCATCAGGACCCTTTATCCAATCTTTCTGAAAACTGTCAGGTGTGTTAAGCTTCTGGAAGGACATAATATTTACAGGTATCATGCAAGTTGGTGGGAAGATAAAGAAGTTGTAGACATGAATATCTATGGAGATTTTCTTAAAATCACAATGTTCAATTGCTTCTCAAATCAGTTCCCTAGTGTTTTGAAATTTGGAACACAAAGTGCCCCCTGTTGCAGGTACAATCTACCCTAGTTACGTCAGAATTGAATAAGAAACAAAAATGTTATAGCTGAAAATACATTTTTCATTTCCCTCCTTTATTTCAAAAACAAAATGTTTTTGTTCTATTTTTGTTATTATTTGTCATTTTCATTATTGCAATAACGATAACAAAAATGACAATTTTCATTATCATTATTGTAATAACGAAAATGACATGCACACCCCCATTCAACTCTCGCAGATTCTCGTGGAGGCAAATGAGGCATATTAACATGGATTAACAAATGTCAGAAAGTTCTCGGAGGCCACTTTTAATCAAGACGCTTATAAGAACCTCTGGAGCCCCATATTCAAAAGGAAAGCTGCACGGGCAGTGTTTACACGCTCCCCGCACTACCGGAAGTGACATGCCACCCATTCTCTTCTGCAGCAGTGGCTGCAGACACGGGGCTTTCAAAGAGGTATGTTCTATAGACCTCAATTTTGGGGCTACAGAACATGCCTCTTTGAAAGCCCCGCATCTGCAGTCACCGACGCTGAAGAGAACGGGGGGGGGGCACATCACTTCTGGTAGCGTGGGGAGCGTGTAACACACACACACACAGTGGCTTTCCTTTTGAATATGGGGCTCTGGTGGAACTTCTAAGCGCCTCGTGTAAAAGTGGCCTGAATGTCTGATATGGAATTCATTACTCTGTTTTTTTAATACTTTTCTACGTGATGTCTTTGTTTACAAAATTTGAATTGAACTAACCTTCATATTCATTTAGAACTTCCCTTTGCAAACACGATGAACTCGGTGAATATGATCTTTGACACAAATATTTTCTTCATCGCTGAAATCTGTTCTCGTTTCAGCTCTAGAGGGTAGGTATGGTTGCTCCTGCCCTAGCCCCAAAGTCAACCATATTATGGTGACTGGCGCCCCCACCTTAAAGGCAGCCCCCCTTGGGGCTCCTGTAGCTATGGGCCCCAACTGCTGTTTGTGCCTGCTATTACCCCCTTGTGACCTTTCTCCACCTGCTTGGTGTGGGAGGTAGGGTCCTGCAAGGCTCTCTTGTGACCTACCAGGCAGTTCTGATGGTCCCACGGCACCTGCTGTTAAAACAGGAAGGAGGGGCATCCAGCCTGCCTCACTCCTCTAGCGGCCATCTGGGTGTGCTGGCTGCCGGTCTTCCCACCTGACGTGAGGAGTGGGAGCAAGGTACCAGCTGAACCAGATTAAAAGGGTGCAAATCCTGAAGGTAGCACAGCCAAGGGTGGAACAGGGGGGCACAGCCGTGGGGCCCAGGTAAGCTCTACTGGGAACTGAGGGTCAGACCACACAGACTGGGGGGTTGAGAATTCCTGGGCATGTAGCGTGGCTGAGGGCCAGCAGATGCTGCAGAGTCCTGGTAAACTGGGAGGGGGAGGAGGACTGGCCTGGCTTGGCCTACATGCCTGTTGCCTTTTGATCCCTTGCAGAGCTGTTCAGCTGCTTCCTGAGGGATATGCTTCCTTCCCCATCAAGCTCCAGGGACGAACTGCCATTCACGCACTCTGGAGACAAGATGGAGACTGCAAATCTTGTGATGTGAGACTTGCCGGCGCACCCAATGAGACACGGAGACCTTATTTGGTTCAAAACGCTGGCCGCATTCTTTATTCTAGATATCTTGAGAGGTCGGTGGGAAAATTGCCTGGCAATTCCGGGTCCAGTATGCTAGCTAATGAATAACCTTATAAACTTGGCACTGGCGTGGATGTGCCCTCCAGCGTCAGCGCTGTTCCAAACCATTCCCCCTTCGACAACACAAAGGCTCTGGCCGAAAAACTGGGGGAACAAGCCCAACCCTAGGCATGAGCCAGAAGGTAAGTGGCTTTCAGTCCGGTGGACAGTGCATGCCCTTTCCGGCCTTCCAAAAACCACACCTCCCAGGGTCATGACCCCAGCGTGTGCTGTACCCCACATTACGCTGGGTATCACATCCCCATCTCTTAAGGAGATGCCTCATCCTATCCTACTTATTCCTATTTACCTACAATCGCATACTGGACCCCTGTAGAATGCGATGTTTTATTCCTCTTGTCTTCATTAAGGCATTCTTTCCAATTATCCGAATCTGAATTGTTTTCTACTGATTTCCATTATTTCTTTCAAATCATCCAAATTGTTGAAGACAATTGAATTGCTTATATAACTTATATCCAGTTAACTAAACAACCTATTTAACCCACTCAGCACTATCAAGGAGGCGAAACCTGTGATCCCATAATTGGGCTAATCGCCAAAATTTCTCCTTAGCCCCTCTATCGGCAACCAGTCTTTTGACCACAGTACTAGAGGGTGGGTTGGGTGGGGCTGACTATCATATTCACAAGCCGAATGCCAGCTCCAAGCCCTCGTGACCCTTCCCCGCCTGAAAGGGGTGGGGCCACGTTTTCTCACGCAGGTTCAGCTGTGCTCCTCTCTGCCTGGCAACAGGGCTTACCGCTAGTGAGCATTCTAACATGCTCACCAGCAGCGGCTCAGGACCTTCCTTCCACCCCACCCCCGTGCTCATTTCCCTAAGGGGGGGGCTTGACAAATGCCCCGTCACCGCCATTTCGGCGACGAAGGGGACTTTGCTTCACGCCATAGCCAGGTTGCACCTCGCAACCCTTGCAAGCAGGCTTGGGGCCTATGGCACCATTGCAGGCCTTAACACTTGTCCCTTCCTTTGATGGGGTCAGGAAAAAACCCTCCGCCCACATAACGCTGCTGTAACAGGCATGGGAGGGTGTGGGGGCAAAGGTAATTTTAAGCACATATGTGTTTGCAACAAAAAATCAGTTATTGTAGAAGTTATAATTCAAAAGGTAGAGGATGCCTGGCATCACCCAAATATTTCTTGCTACTCCTTCTGCTACTCCACCCACTGGAGAAGTAGAATAACTTCAAACTATATGTAGTAAAATCCTTGTTCCCACAGTAATAGTCCTTGCTTCCATGTTTAGTCCCCCAAACTAATTATTAGTGTCACCTCTGTTATAACTATAAAATCTAGTTCCATCAGAAATCCCCTTCTTTTGACATCTCTGTAATCTGGACACCAACTGTGACTTACTGTATTGGAAAAACTAAACCTAATCATAACTAGCTGATTTTTATAGATATTGGCTGCAATTCGAAGGCGGATCTGCATGGGATCCGCGTGGGTCCCGCACAGGTTCCATATGTCACAATGTGCCCTCAGTGGACCTGCACACAGTTTGTGCACAAATGTATGTGTTGTCTACTCCCGCTGCCTTGACTTCCTATCCTCCAACTCCTCCCTTGACCCCCTCCAATCTGGCTTCCGTCCCCTTCATTCTACTGAAACTGCTCTCGCTAAGATCACCAACGATCTTCTGGTGGCTAAATCTAAACGTCTCTATTCCATTCTTGTCCTCCTTGATCTCTCTGCTGCCTTCGATACTGTTGACCACTCACTCTTGCTGGATTCCCTTCACTCCCTTGGCTTTTGTGGCTCTGTCCATAACTGGTTCTCCTCCTACCTCTCTGACCGCTCCTTTAATGTGTCTCTCTCCAACTCCACCTCCTCCTCCTTCCCCCTCTCAGTTGGTGTTCCTCAAGGCTCTGTTCTTGGCCCTCTCCTCTTCTCGATCTATACCTCATCCTTAGGCAAACTCATTGCCTCCCATGGCTTCCAATACCACCTCTATGCTGATGACACTCAACTCTATCTCTCTACTCCCTCTCTCTCTCCCTCTGTTCAAGCTCGTCTCATCAACTGTCTCTCTGACATCTCTACCTGGATGTCTCAACGTCAACTCAAACTCAACATGGCTAAAACTGAACTCCTTATCTTCCCCCCTCATCCTTCCTCTCCTTCCTCACTGTCAATAACTATTGATGGAGTCACCATCCTGCCTGTCCCCCAAGCCCGTAGCCTAGGCTTCATCTTTGACTCAGCCCTTTCTTTTAAACCCTACATTGACTCTGTTGCTAAATCCTGTCGCTTCTCCCTCCATAACATTGCTAAGATTCGCCCTTTTCTCTCTGTCTCGTCTGCCAAAACTCTTGTTCATGCTCTGGTCATCTCTCGCCTCGATTACTGTAACCTCCTTCTCACTGGCCTTCCCCGGTCTCACCTTTCTCCCCTCATCTCTGTCCAAAACTCTGCTGCCAGGGTCATCTACCTCGCCAGTCGCTTCGACCATGTGCAGCCCCTCCTCTCTTCGCTTCACTGGCTTCCCCTTCCTGAACGAATCCTGCACAAGCTCCTAGTCTTCACCTATAAAGCTCTTCACAACCTTGCTCCCCCCTACCTCTCTGCACTTATCGCCCTCCATACTCCAGCCCGTGCACTTCGCTCCTCCTCTGTCCCTTCTCTCACCCTTCCACGCCTTCCCTGCTCCCCTAAGCGCCTTCGTCCCTTCTCACTTGCTGCCCCCCATGCCTGGAACTCCCTCCCTGTCCACATCCGCCTTGCCCCCTCCCTTCATACCTTCAAATCTCTCCTTAAAACTCACCTCTTTCGCTCTGCTCTGTCTGACTCTTTATCCTGCTGAGCCACTATTCCTATACCTACGATCGGTTTACCTTTATCCTTGCAACATGGACCTGCCTGCTGTCATTCTCATCGTAACCGAGCCAAGTACGTGCACTTGAGACCTTGCATCTTCATGAATGTTAGACCCCTTGTCTCTCCCTCTGCTCCCCTTCCTATGTCTCTCCCCCAGCTCCTGTCTCTCAGATTGTAAGCCCTAGGGGTAGGGACCGTGTCTATTTTATTACTTTGTAAAGTGCCAGGTACACTGCTGGTGCTATATAAATGTTTGTTAATAATAATAATAATAATAATAATAATAATGTATGCGTGCAAGTTGTGCGTGGCTCACAGAATCAGTCCCATTGTGACAAAGGCGAGTCACGTGGACACAGTAGCTTTTAAATCAGAAATAGCAGTCCATACGCAATATTGGGTGTTTTTACACACCCATTTCTCCTGCATATTTACAGTTACATGCTGAACTTTCTGTGTGTGTCTACATCACTCACCCAGGTCTTAAACTTCTGCATAGAACGGCTCTTTGAACTTCTGCATAGAATGTTTCCCAGAACTTTTGTGTGTAAAATGTACTCCTGGTAAACTGCTTTGCTCCAGGTAGCTGTGGTCACTTGGTTTCCATGGCCATCCCCTCACATCTACAGCTGCGGCTACTTTAGGTTGCCTCATGACAGTATTTGTGTGAAGAATGCATCCAGGAACTGCCTCAAGGCAGTGAATGTGTGAAGAATGCATCCAAAACTTACTTGTGGACTTGTAAACCCAGAAGATTGAAAGACCAGCATTTTTAGGTGTGCATAAAAATGCCCTGAAGCATTGAAAAAAGCATGGAGACTTTTGCAATGAAAAATATTAGACCATGGCTTTTGTCCTGTTGTGACTGTCAGGATGATGACAACATGATACAGATTTTGTTCCAGCAACTCTGTGACTATTCAGCTGAGGAAATGAAGGCAATTGGAAATAACATTTAACAAGCAAGTAAACAAACAAAAATGTTGCTTTGCTTCATCTGGAAATTAGAATATTAGGTATGCAGGCAACACAATTTCCATGGTTACAAATGACCTGCTAATCTTTTAAATTATCTAGTGCTTACGAACAACAAACCTACCAAATAAATATAGTAATAATCTGGAACTGAGGCAACACTTT
Source organism: Sphenodon punctatus (assembly GCA_003113815.1). NCBI lineage: Eukaryota > Metazoa > Chordata > Lepidosauria > Sphenodontia > Sphenodontidae > Sphenodon > Sphenodon punctatus. Next base: position 566,562 of record QEPC01003529.1, read on the forward strand.
TCAAGGTACATGAATCAATCCAAATGGGAAGTTTCTTAATTATTGACTGCTATTTGTATGGTTGAACTTTTTGGAAAGAGTACACTGTGCAATCTTTTTGAAGTGTACACACAAGACTTCCCATATGACCAAGGAAAGGGCAGGTAATGATGAAAGAACATGAACATGTTTCCCTAGCTTGACTCAAGTTTTCTGAAATGAGGGATCATTAAGTTAGGATAAATAAAAGATGCCTATATCTCTCTTTGCCTGACATACTCCAGTGGTGATGCAAATGAGAGCAAACTCATTGTTTAATAACAATAAATATTTAGACTTACATCCTGTTCTGTACCAATAGCTCAGGCCATGTAACAACATAAATATATTAAATTAAAAATATTAAAAGAATTAAAATTTAGTATACAGTATAAAACTCCTAGAAAACTTACTTTAGAATGCAATACCAAATACAAAGGTCCTGCATTGCTCCTGAAAAATGCTCAGGTTCAGTCTCTATTGAACCTCTAGGGGAAGGGAGTTCCAAAGTTGTGGAACAGCCATCAAGAATACCTCTCGACATATATTCTCTGTACAAATCTGGCACCCGAATGGGATTACTAAGAGGTCGATCTTGGTCAATCTTAAGAGTCACAATAGAGAATATGGGTGGAGGTGGCTTTTCTGATATATAGGGACGAAGAAGAGTCGTGTTAACCTTATTTTAACCATGAGGATAGTCAAAGAGGGCATATTCAGAAATATTTCCTTATTTCTTCATAGTCTTGTTTACCTTCTGTGCAGAAAATGTAGGCATCAATGAATAAAACATTGATTATTTTTACATGTTCCACTAGGAAACATGTTGGAAACACATGTCTAGTGTAACATATATGAAAAAGCATAAATCACTGAGAATGTGCCAGCTACTCACTTGCCCCACACGATGGGCTTGAATGGATATTTGGGTAAACAACATGCACTAGCACCAGCATGAAGGTGGTGTAACTTGGAGACAGACAAACAGTGAAAGCATGGCAGCAATGGAGAACTTCTGCCCCACCATAATAATAAATGTATGTCTGACTGTAACATCTTTATAGTCCAATTGCTTACACCACCAGGACCCTTTATCCAATCCTTCTGAAAGTTGTCAGAGATAGTAAATATGGGAAGGGGTCTAAACTTGCCAAGTTTCATCTACATTAAATGCGAGGCAAAAAACGTACAGCTAAGGATGTATATGAAGGTTTTTGCAAAACAATATAATTAAACTGCTTATAAATTTGGATTCCTTTATCCAATCTTTTTGGAATTTGATACACATAATTCCTTCCAGTGAAGTTACAAGCCCTCCATGTTTCAGCCAAATATATTGAAAGAACAAAACGTTACAGCTGCAAATGTGTTTTCCATTGAAACCAATGGAAAACCAATGGAAAACGAAAACCAAAACTTGATATTTAGAAAAACAAAAAAGACAGATTTAGAAAACAAAAATGACTTGGGCCCCTGGTGCACACTTCTATGATGTGCAGCTTATGTTGCATGTGAAAACAAAGCTGTGTGGCTTTGGTGCCAATCATGCAGAAGATGCAGAGCTGGAAAACTGAGCTCTCTATCCTCTGCATGATCTGTACCCAAGTCATATGACTTTGTTTTCACACATGACATAAACTGTGCGTCATTCACCTGTCGCAGTTTCTTGCAAGGCAAATGAGGGAAGTGCTTTCAATTTTAGAATGTACTTAGGCTAAGTTTGAAGCCACAGTTATCCATTGGTGGCCAAGCAAGCATCAAGAATTATGACATAGTGTTCATGGAACATCAGTTACTAAGGGCTAGCAAGATTCAATAGCCAGATGGTCCACACATGGTAGAGTCTAAAGCAGAGGTTCCCAAAACTATGGGTCAGGATCTCAAGTGATATCACACCATCTGTAGATGGAGTTGCAGTCTCAATCAATATTCAATTTCAGTACACTTTTATTTATATTTATATAAATTTTATATTTTAGAATTTTGCAGCTCGTGGTGGCTTACAATTTGCAAACAAACATTAAAAAAATACAACTAAAAGGAGGACAAAAAGAAAAATAACACCTACCCAACAACCGAACCCACCCCCTCACACATCTCCCCCACCAAATGCCTGGTGGAACAACCAGGTCTTACAACTTCTTCGAAAAGAGGGGAGATCCGGGGCCAAATGTGCCGCTACCGGAAGGGAGTTCCACAGCCGTGGTGTGGCCACTGAAAACTCCCTCCCCTGTGTGGCCCCCCAGAAGACTCAGGGAAGCTCAAACAGGGCGCCCCTAGATGACCACAGGGCTCGGTCCAGCACCCTGGGAGATAGGTAGAGCCTAGGCCGTTTAGGGCTTTATAGGCCAAAACCAACACCTTGAATCGGGCCTGGAAAACCACTGGCAGCCAGTGCACAGAGCAGAGAACTGGTGTAATATGCTCCCGGTGGCCCACATATCCCATTCCCTCTGTCCAAATACTAATTACCCAAGTGCCAGGTCCTACAATGGGGGGGTTGAGCCCCATACCCCCCTACATCGTCTCAAAAAAGGGGGGGGTTAAGCACAACCACCCCCAAGTCCATCACCAATTTCCTCCCCTGACCCAGAAAACTTCTCTGGGGCCCACTACCACTGATCTCATCACCACCAGCCTGCTCATTTCTGCCACTGTCTCTAACCATCTCAGCACCCACTAGACCTGGAGCACGGGCGCTTGATGCTCCATGGATGTTCCCACTTTGACCCTTAGAACCATAGGTTTCAAAGGGATGACCAGGGCCTCATCTCCACCTTGAGATGTTTCCCTTCTGCTTGGTCCTTCTCCCCTCCCCTGGACACCTGGTCCTCTTAGTCCTAGTATGGTCTGGCCTGGCCCTGCCACTCTTGCCGCTGCCAACACCTGCAGTCAGGTCTGTTGTTGGGGGGAGGGCGAGGAGAGAAGATGTTCCCCTTTATGGTGCAGCCAGTCTTCTGGCTGACTTTTGCCTCTCCTTGCTGCACAGTCCAGCTGTTTTGAGCTTTTCAGCAGTGGCGTCAGCGGACACCCCAAGAACCTCCACAGAGCTTCCCAGCTCCAGGACCAACGTCCTCTCAGCTGAAGGGCTGCTGAAGCAACAGAAGGCAACAGGTGTGGCTACATCCACCACACCCCTGCCAACAGCCCCAGTAATGGCTGACACCCTTTGTTGTCACACCTCGGCTGGTGCCCAAGGGCTGGCACCTGAGTGCTCCAGCCCTGGTTTAAATACCTGAAGGGGAGAAGGAGAGCCAAACCAATGAGCTCTTCAATAGCCAAGGGCAGCTCTCTCAAGGGCAGCTCTCCCTGCACCAGCTCTTGTCCCAGCTGCACCCGGCGCAGATTTCCTAGTGTAGATCATCCACCAAAGCCACAAGTGCAGTCTCAGTGCCATTCCCTGGACGAAATCCCAACTGAGAGGGGTCCAGATAACTGACGCGATCAAGTTGTCCCTGCAGCTGCTGAGCCACTACCCATTCAATAACCTTCCCTAAAAAGGGCAGGTTAGAGAGAGGTCGATAGTTGGCAAGGGAGTCAACATCAAGCAATGGTTTCTTGAGCGGAGGCCGAACCACTGCTTCTTTGAGACAGCCCTGCAGTCTGTCTTCCCAAAGAGAGGTGTTGACCACCCCAGCCAGCAATGGCCCCATTGTCTCCCTGTCCCTTCAAGATTTAATCAGCCAGGATGGTCAATGATCTAATTTGAAAAATGTGGCCCTGAAGCCCCAAGAACACCAACCACATCAGCAGGTGTCACCGACTGAAATTGATCCCACAAAACCAGAGAAGATGAGGCTTCCATACTCCAGTTCCCCATATGTATTAATTGCAGCATTGAAGTCATGGTGAATCCAACCGATTTTATCCACAAAATAATCCACAAACTTGTCACAGTGAGCAGTAGATGACTCCACTCCAAGGTGGAGGAAGACCAGACTGGCCAGCCCCTGTACCACCCAGAAAAGCTCCTCTGGACGGGATTTAGTGGATGCTAGGAGGTTATCAAAAAACTCCTTTTTTTCTGCCCGCATAGGTTCGTAAACTGGCTCTATGTATTGAATGAATGAATTTATTTATTTGTAGCGCGGTCATAGACCATGGCATTAAAAAACAAAACAAACATATAACAAGCCTTAAAAGGCCCACACAAGACATACATTCTGCAATATAAATAAAACATAACCATACTGGTCACAACTAAATTCAATATATAACACACCTAGAACCCCACTATCCGAAGCTAGCTTACTCCTATCTTTATTACCAAAAGGAAAGAATACAAACTTCAATCCTATCACACTCTAAATCCTATTAATCATTTATACTTTTAAGATTGACCATGCTTAAAAGCGAGAAAATCCTTCCGTCTATGGAAGGCTTGTAGAAGAAAAGTAGCCATAAAAGTAATCACCTGCCTATCAGTACTTCCTAATATTAAGTTGAGAAGGGTTAACTCAGAGCTACCCGGAAATGATTTAAGTAAGGGTTCCAAGAGCTCTGTTCTAAGTGAGTCATACAGGCGGCAATACAGGATAATATGTCCAACCGTCTCAGCCCACAGATTATCAAAAGGGCAAAGACACTGCACAAATGGGATACCCTTAAAGCGTCCCTCCAGGACCTGTGAGGGGAAAGCGTTTGTACGAGCTCGGAAGAAAAGCTGTTTTGCTCTACTGGAGATCGGAGCTACCAGATATTCAGCCATCTGCCCTGGGTTGGGAATCCAAGCAAAATACATCTCCAAATGAGGGGATGCAGCAATTCTGCTTAAATCGTTTTGTCTCTCGACATCCCTCATTCTAAGTAAGACCTCCTTAGTGACCGTGTCTGGGAGTTTATGTAAAAGGTAACTCTTAGAGAAACCCGTTTGGGCCATAAACAAGTCCATACTGGCAGCCCAAAGGTTAACAAAAGCATCTTCCTCAACCTCTTTAAGCAGCAGCTTGCACCAGAATTTGGCAGCCAATTCCTTAGCTGCTAGGGACCAAGATTGTTGCCCCATCTCAAATCTAATAACCACAGCTGGGATACTTTTTGGGTCTCCCATCAACTTCATCAAAAATTTTGATTGAATCACATTGACCCTATGGGTGAACTCAGGTGCACACAGCTCTGCCCCATTCAACAACTGTGCTTTAACCTTGGCATTAAGAACTTGCACTGTCACCTCGATCCCTCTATATCCCGGACTCCTAAATAAGGCTTGAATGGCCTGTGCAGAGCCCTTGGTGTTCAATAAGGCTCTAGTGACATGTTCCCCCCACCTGCCAGATTTATGAAACAAAAGGCCCAGATAACGAAAAACAGGGACCTGTTCAATAGGATGCCCTTCTATATTCCATTGGTATATGCGCTGTTTGTTTGAAAAAACCATGATCTTAGATTTGGCGTAGTTAATCTCTAGCTTACGGGCAGCACAAAAAGTGGCAAAGGCCTTCAGCTGCCTAATGAGCCCTATCCTAGTTTGCGATAGAAGGGCCACATCGTCCACATAGGCCAGGTAGCCTACAGCCCTAGAAGAAAGCCTGGGAGGGAAGAACTTGGGGTCTGTCATCTGCGAGAATACTTCATTAATGTATAAGTTGAATAGGATGGGAGCGAGAACACAACCCTGTCTAACCCCCTTTGATACATTTATGGACGGAGTGATATGCCCATCCGGGTCAGTCCTCACAACCAAAGTGGAATCCGAGTAAAGGGAGCAAATAAGACTAGCCAGCCTTTTATCTATTGACGACTGCCATAATATACTCCACAAGATGTCTCTGTCGACTGAGTCGAATGCAGCCTTCAAATCCAGGAAGGCCACATAAAAAGCTCCATTTAAGGCTCTATTTAGTAATTAGATGGAACAAGACATAGCATTGATCTATAGTCGATCGACCCTTTTGGAAGCCGGCCTGCTCCCTATCCAAAAAGTATCCCAGCTGTGGTTATTAGATCTGAGATGGGGCAAAAATCTTGGTCCCTAGCAGCTAAGGAATTGGCTGCCAAATTCTGGTGCAAGCTGCTGCTGAACCATTGTTCTGGGCTCCTTAAAGAGGTTGAGGAAGATGCTTTTGTTAACCCTTGGGCTGCCGGTATGGACTTGTTTATGGCCCAAATGGGTTTCTCTAAGAGTTACCTTTTACATAAACTCCCAGACACGGTCACTAAGGAGGTCTTACTTAGAATGAGGGATGTTGAGAGACAAAACGATTTAAGCAGAATTGCTGCATCCCCTCATTTGGAGATGTATTTTGCTTGGATTCCCAACCCAGGGCAGATGGCTGAATATCTGGTAGCTCCGATCTCCAGTAGAGCAAAACAGCTTTTCTTCCGAGCTCGTACAAACGCTTTCCCCTCACAGGTCCTGGAGGGA
>QEPC01003529.1:577433-607322 GCA_003113815.1 Sphenodon punctatus
TCCAAACATCCCTCCCCTCCAAATAATAAAATATAATACAAAAGATCCCCACACCCTCTACCCCCCTAGCGTAAACACTACCAAATAAACCCCTCTAATCCTCCCACCAAGCTCCCACCTTCTCAGGCTTCCCAAAAGTTCCTAGCTTTTTGCCCCAGCCACCACTAAGGGCCACACCTAAGGGCCCTTTGGCGCAGAAGATCCAGCAGGCACGCCATTCTTCAGCCCTGCCCCAAAGTCACCGAGGGAATCCCCTTTGGTCCCTCCCCCTCTCGGGAAAGGGAAACAGGGGCCAAGGTGCCCAGTCACTCCCCAGTAGGCTCTGGTGGAGGCAAGCTGTTGTGGGGCGAGCCCAACTGGCTCCCAGCCCCCTGGACTCCAAGTAGCTGAGAGATGCACTGGAGCCGGCAGACACACCGCTCTTCAGCCCTCTCACGCCAGAAACCCCACCCTGAAGCCTCCGGGGGACTTCCCTTGATATTGGTTTGGAGGCTACGGCTGGTGCAGAATGCAGCGGCCCGTCTCCTTATGGGGACAGGTCACTGTGAGCACATTACACCAGTGCTCCGCTCTCTGCACTGGCTGACTATAGCGTCCTGAGCCAAGTTCAAGGTGTTAGTATTGGTATACAAAGCCCTTTATGGTATCGGCCCCTCTTATCTCGGGGACCGCCTCGCCTTCCGTGACTCAGGATGAACCCTCCGATCCACTGGGGGTGCCCATCTGGAGGTCCCCCATGTAAGGTGGGGGGCTACCATGGAGAGGGCATTCTCAGTGGTCGGGCCACAGTTGTGGAACTCCCTATCGAAGGAAGCCTGCCTGGCCCCAGGTCTGCTCGCCTTTTGGCGGGAATGCAAGACTTGGCTGTTCGTCCAGGCCTTTGCAGGGGAGGGGGGGAGGGGAGGGTAAATGGGGGAGATTGGTGGGGTGGGGTAGGGGATTTGGGGGAATTGGAGGGTAGAGTTAGGGTGGGGGGGTTAAATTATTTTAAAATTGATGTTGGTTTTAATGTATTTTATTGTTTTATTGTATTGTATTGTTAGCCGCCCCGAGATGCCATGGGCATGAGGGGGCGGCATAGAAATGTTAATAAATAAATAAATAAAATAAAATAAAATAAAATAAAACAGGGGCCAAGGTGCCCAGTCACTCCCCGGTAGGCTCTGGTGAGGAACAAGCTGTTGTGGGCGAGCCCAACCGGCCCACCGGTGTAACAGGTGCTCCCTGGCTTCCGCAAATAGGGTGGCCACCTCCACCTGCTAATGCCCTGCCAATGGCTCTTCACCCTTTGGCTCCGCCCTCAGGGCAGCCCCCTCTATACCAGTTACCTGTGGGAGGAGAAGCAGCATCACACAGCTGCAGGAAATCCCTCAGGGCAGCTTTTGCAGACCAGCCAAGCCCAGCTCTCCCCAGGATCCTTGCACAACCCCCTCCCCTTGATGTGTTTGTTGTTCTATGAGGTTATGAGATAATACTTTAAAAGTCTCAAAAGGGGGTCAAAAGGGCAAAAATGCTGGGAAATACTTAGACAACTGGCCTAAGGCAGAGTTAGAAATGGACATAGGAAAGTTATTAATTAATTATTAATTATTATTATTATTTATTTTTATTTATATAGTGTCAGCAATGTACCTGGCACTGTACAATCCAGTCAGAGACAGGTCCCTACCGGCACAAGGCTTACAATTGGAGACACAAGGGAGGGGGATACATGGAAGAGATAAACATCAAGTGTACATTAATGAGGTTGAGAAGTTTCAGGCTTACATGCTTTGCTTAGTTACAGGGAATAAGGTTCTGAGTGAGAGGGAAAGGATGCAGCATAACTCATTACAAGCTAGGATTTTCCTTCCCTCAGGAAAATCCACCTGAGGGAAGAGGTGGATTTTCAGGTAGGATTTGAAAGTTGGGAGAGAGAGAGCGAAGTGAATGTATCCAGGGAGGGAGTTCCAGGCATGAGGGGCAGCAAGGGAGAAGGGGCAAAGACATTTAGAGGAGCAAGGGGTTCATGAGCAGGCATGGGTAGAGGAAGAGAAGGAGCAAAACTCCAGGGCAGGAGTGTGGTGGGAACCAGAGTGAGTAGATTTGAGGAAACAAGGTCATGAAGAACCTTGAAGGTGAAGACCAGGAGCTTGTGCTGAATGCATACCTTTAGAGGGAGCCAGTGCAGGGTGGAGAGGAGGGGATGTACATGGTGAAAGCAAGGGGCAAGGTGGATGATTTTGGTTCCAGAGCACTGAATGGAGATGAGGGGGCCCAGTAAGGAGGAAACTGCAGTAGTCAAGGTGACAGATGCCTAGAGCATGGATTATGGTTTTTGCAGCAGCAACAGTAAGGCAAGGCCAGATTTTGGCAATATTGTAAAGAGCGAAGCAACAGGATCTAGCAACAGCCTGGATTTGAGGCTTAAAGGAGAAGGAGGAGTCAAAGATGAATCCCAGGCTACGGGCCTGAGTGACCAGCTGGATGGTGACTCCCTCAATGGAAACTGAGAGTGAGGTAGGAGGGGAGCATTTCAGGGGAAAGATGAGTTCAGTTTTGGCCATATTAAGCTTGAGTTGGCAATGAGACATCCAGGCAGAGATGTCAGCAAGACAGTCAGCAATATGAGTCTAGATGAAGGGGGAAAGCATGGGAGTGGAGAGACAGAGTTGCGTGTCATCAGCATACACGTGATACTGGAAGCCATGGGTTTCAGTGAGTTTACTCAGAGAAAGAGTGTAAAGAGAGAAGGAAGGGGGGCCAGGACAGAGCCTTGGGGAACTCCGAGAGAGGGGAAACAACATAGAGGAGGTACCAGCAAGAGAAACATTGAAGGAGTAGTTCGAGAAATATGAAGAGAACCAGTGTCCGGGAAACCAAGGGAACACAGCGAATCCAGGAGGAGGCCATGATCAACAGGGTCAAAGGCAGCAGAAAGATCGAGAAGAACAAGAACAGAGTAGAGGCCCTTAGACTTAGCAAACAGAAGGTCTTCAGTCATTATTTTGGCAAGGGCAGTCTCAGTCAAATGGAGAGGGCAGAAGCTCGAATGAAGGGGGTTCAAGGGAGGAACTTGAATAGAGGAAGTCCAAACAGTGCATGTAGACAGCCTACTCCAGGATTTTGGAAGTGAAGGATAGGAGCAAAATGTGGCGATAGCTGGAAGGGTCACAGGGGTCAAGTGTAGCCTTCTTAGGAATAGAGGAGATGGCAGTGTGTTTGAAGGTCAATGGAAATGACCCAGTAGAGAGGGAAAGATTGATTATGTGCAGCAAAGAAGTCACAGCAGTGGGGGCAATCAACGTTAGGAGGTGAGAGGGGAAGGTTGTTAAGGGGGCAAGTGGAGGGGTTGGATGAAGAGAGGAGGGAGGTGACCTCATCAAGTGAAGTTGGGGAGGAGGAGGAGAGAAGAGAGGCAGGAGCCAGAGGGGGAACATCAGGGAATGAGGTGGAGGAGGGAGAGGGTTAAGAAGCGATTACAAGGTGTAGTTTATGAATCTTGTTGAAGAAGTGGAGAAGATCCTGTGTAGGGAGTGAGGACCGGGGAGGAGGACAGGGAGGCTTCAGGAGGGAAGCAAATGTGGAGAAGAGACAGCGTGAGTGGGATTCAATGACATAATAGCAGTCTTTGGCAAGGGAAAGGGCATCACTAAACTCAGAGAGCTCAAACTTGACGTGGAGAAAGTCAGTGAAGTGGAGATGCAGAAAATGAGGCAGAAAGCTGGTATCTAGATGAGGAAGGATCAGTTGCAGGCCATGCTGCTGTCCAATTACTCAGAACTTTGTTGTGACCTAGGAAGTTAAGTAGGAATCTCTAACTAATCTGGATGCCCAGCGAATCAGGACTTGGAGGAGTCAGATGTTGCAAAAAGCTTGTATGCTGCAGTCCCCATGCTTCACTGAAACAGCATGTTGAGACAATTTGGATCTCTCTCCAGCTTTCAAACTGCTTTTAGACGAGCGGCCCAGGAAGCGCATTCTTCAATGCGGCAGGAGGAAAAGCCACGTAGGGTGCGTTTACATGCACCGGAAGTGGCTGTCTGCCATAGGAATCAGCAGTGCGTGCGGCCTCCCACGGCCTCTTTAAAGACGCAGTCTGAAAACCCCGATATCAAGGTTTCCAGGATACATCTGTAAAGAGGCCATGTGAGGCCACATGCACCACCAATTCCTATGGCGGGCAGGCGGGCAGCCACTTCCAGTGCATGTAAATGCACCCTGCGCGGCTTTTCCTTCTGCCGCGATGAAGACGCGCTTCCCAGGCCACTCATCTGCGGACTCAGTAAGAACAAGTGTTGGAAGCTTGTGGTCTCCTTGCATTCCAACATTGGAACTTTATGCCAAAATTAATTAGCAAATAAGAACATCCATACTCATTTCTATTCTAGTGGACCGTCAGACAAGTCAGCGAAAAGGACAACACCCAGTTCCACATGAAAATGTTCAAGGTGCATGCAATAAGTAGGAAAATGTTTTGTTTGTCATCCCCCCCCCCCCTGCACCCACCACTGAATGTTAAATCATGCAAAACATCACTGAAGGAACACTGCATTTTTTCATGAAAACTCTTGAAACACAAGAAGAGGAACACTGAGCATTTCCAACATCTCTGCACATAGTTCGCACTGCTCTTCTTCCTAGTGTTGCATTAGACTGCCACAGCAGGCATATTTATTATCCCCTCAGTGCAGATCTCTCCCACAAAAAGAATACACAATGTGCAATATATTGCAAAAAGTCAATTTACTAAATGAAAAATAGAACATGCATATATACAATAAACAAAAGTAACAAAGCAGGAGGATCTTATTGCCTCATGAGGAGTAATATATTCTCAGCCAGTTCCACTTTAATAGTAATGATGGATCATTTTCTGAAAATTGCTTAGAAAATATGCCCATGAAGTTAGGTTAAACAAGGGATACTAACCAAGAGACACTTTAAAATATAATGCAGAGAAATTTGCAATGTGAATTTACAAATTGTTGAACTGTTTTGCTCTGTTTTGGCTTTAGCATCTACATTTTCCGTTTCTAGGAAATGGTGCTGCTCCTGGCTCACAATATATTTTCAATTTTGAGGAAATGATGATGCTCCTGGCTCAAAATATAACCTGTTTTTTAATTTTTGAAAAAACAATGTCTTTAATTTAAAGGAAATTTCAATTTAATTTCTTTAACTGAAAGAGCAGACCTTTAAATTATATTCAGACTACATAGTCACTTAATGAACTTCACAAGGAAGTATGGAAGAATAATGAGTTTTCTTGATCCCATGCAGTCTGGTTTTCTCCGAGGTTACTGCACAGAGACAGAGCTTGTGGCCTTGGTTGACGACCTCCTCATGGAATTGGACAAGGGTCGTATGACCCTGTTAGTCCTACTAGATATATCGGCAGCCTTCAACACTGTTAACATGAGTTGTTGGTGACTCATCTGCAGGAGTTGGCATGGGTGGAGAGAACCGTTTTACATTGGTTCCATTCCTACCTCGCAGATGGATACCAGCGGGTGGTGCTAGGGGACTTTACTTCATCCCCTAATGACCTTCCATGTGGAGTCCCGCAGGGTTCCATTCCGTCCACTCTCTTGTTTAACATGTATATGGAGTCATTTGTGGAGGTCATACGTAGCTGGGGTGGTGATCCGGTATCCTCAATATGTGGATGACACCCAGCTGTATCTGTCATTTTCATCTGACTCAGGCCCTGCTGTCCCCTTGCTGTCTCAGTGCCTGGCCGCTGTGGGGGATTGGATGAGGTCGAGACAATTGAAGCTCTATCTTGATAAGACAGAGATGATACTAGTTGGTGGGACTGGTGATCTGGAGGAGGAGGTCTCCCCCAATTATTGGGAATGTCCGTCCTCCTTTGGTTCCATCTGTGTGGAGTCTAGGCCTGCTCCTGGACTCGCAGATATGCCTGGATTCTCAGGTATTGGCTATGGCCAGGGGCACCTTTCTACAATTACATCTCTTGAAAAGACTCCACCCATATGTCTCAGACTCCTATCTTGTCACTAGGGATTTGCGAACAGAACGCGGTTCAGATGTACAGTCATTCGGTTCAAAAATCGAGTTCGGGTTCGGTTTGGCGGAGTTCGGTTCAGCCGAACATTTGAAATAGCGCTATCGGTATCGATATCAATACCGATTTTTTTTCAGTATCGGTATCATTTGGCACTGAGACCACCCCCAGTGCCAGGAAGTCTGGTCCTCAGCTGCCTCCCCCTTCCAGTCACGTTTTCCCCATGCGAATGGGCCTTCCAGTCACATTTTTTCCCATCCTGAACACATCCGAACTCACCCAAACATGACCGAACTGTTTGGTCGTTTCCGAGTTCGGTTCGGACGTTTGGTTTGGTTGTCCAAACAGATCGAGTTCAGTCCAAACTCTGAACATCCGAACTGCATTCGCACATCTCTACTTGCCACTATCATCCATGTGTTTGTCACCTCAAGGCTAGACTATTGCAATGCGCTCTACATGGGGCTGCCCAAGTTGATGGTTCGAAAGCTACAGCTAGTGCAGGGCGTGGAGGCCCGTCTCCTTAGTGGGACAGGCCCCAGGGAGCACATAACACCTATGCTCCAAGCACTGCACTGGCTGCCTATTGTCTTCCGGGCCCAATTCAGGCTGCTGGTATTGACCTTTAAAGCCCTTCACGGTCTAGACCCCACTTATTTGAGTGATCACTTCACCCCTGCTTGGCCCCTGCAGTCATCCGGGGGTGCCCTCCTGGAAGTCTTGTGTTACCAAGAGTTTCGGACAGACAGGAGGGCATTTTTGGGTGCCACACCATCACTTTGGAACTCTGCCAGTGGAGGTTTGCCTCAGCCTGAATCTACTTTCCTTCTGAAGAACTTGTAAGACCTAGCTCCTTTTCCGCCAGGCATTTGGTGGGGGAGGAGGAGAGGGTGTGATGGGTATGTCGGGGTAAAATTGGGTGTCTCTCTCTCTCTGCACTGTGGGTGTTTTATTGTTTTGCGCATGATTAGAGTTTTTATATGTTTTTATATTTATATTGTGTATTAATTATTAATTGTGAGCCATCCCGAGTTGCTTGTAGTGAGTGGAGTGGGGTAAAAATGAACATATAAATAAATAAATAAATAAATAAATAAGTTTAAAGCATTTTCTAAGTATTAGCTCCTATAGGTTAACAAATTTATTTAATTTATTTATTTATTTATTTAAATTCTTATCCCACCCTTCCCTAAAAAAGGCTCAGGACTGTTCACAACATATATATGGGGAATGGGCTATAGGGCCTTGGTCCCCCCTGTGAGAGAGGGGGGCATGTCCCAGAAAAGGGGGAAGGATTACACCTCCCTGGCCGAGGGGTGTGGGAAACTGTAGGGAGTGGGGGTCTCTGTTGCTGGCTGGGCGGGCCCAAGGGGGGGAACCCACAGCCATAGGTGTTGTAATGGGCTGGGTGCAATATGGTCCCTCTGGGGAGCAAATACAATCTCAAAGGGGCCTGAGGTTTAGTGCCTATCCTCTCAATGCCCCCAGGCCAGATGAGGAGGTGGTGGGGGTTGGAAGGACTCCTGGTCATGTGTTGCTGTTGTTAAAAAGGCAGGTTGGTCACAAATAAGAACTTTACTGTCCGGGAGCTGATCCTGGACCAGGAGGCTGACTTGGTGTGTATCACGGAGACCTGGCTGGACACTGACTTAGGGGCTGATCTTGCCTGGCCTTGTTCCAGCCGAGTACTCCATACAGCATCAACCCCAACTAGAGGGATGGGGGGTGCCATGGTAGCTATTGTTTTTAGGAATACTTGGTCTGTGTGGAGATATCCAGTTCAGGCCCCTTTGGAAGTAGAGTGCCTCCATCTTGTTGATTGATTTGGCCCAAGGACAAATCATTATCTTCTACAGGCCATTATCTCCTATGGGCCATGTTTGCCCCCAGCAAGGTGTGGAACCAGTTTATTTGGTCCACCCTCTGAGACCTATGGAACTGAAGCAGTTCTGGAATGCTCTGGGTGATATACCTTCTAACATTGATGGCAGCTCGCTCAATGTCCTTGTCACTCTCTGGAATACCTTGTTGGGCGAGGACATCGATCAAATTACTCCCAGGTATCCGCTTCCCAAGCATAGGCAACTCAGGGCCCCGCAGTTCACGGAACACCTGCATCAGCTGAAGCAGGAAGAAAGGTGGTTAGAGCAACGGTGGACCCCTGCAACATGCATTTTTTCATAAGTGTCCTCTTTAAAGGGGAGGTATGGTAATCTTAGACCTACGTCACAGGGTTATTGGGAGGATGAACTAGATAAAGTCTGCAAGACACTTTGAACACTATATAAAATATTCTTCATGATAATTTATAATATGGACTCCCTCTTCAGATTTCTTTTCAGGCCAGATTAAAAGTTGGAAAGGGTTTGTACAGAAATGCTGGGAGGAGGGGAGGAATCAAAGAAAGATATTTGTAAAAGGACAAAAAAGTGCAGGTATATTGCTGAGTTGTTGTTTTTTTGTTTGTTTTTAAATCCACAACAGACATAGCTTTATTGAAGGTATATTTAAAACATAGAAAACAGTAGAGACGTAAAGTATATATCTATAAAACAGATTATAGATAGACTGTCGTGAAGATTAAAACAGTGGGGTCTATTCTCAAAATCACATAAAGCAAAACTGAGCATATATTTTCCTCTGTGATTTATGATGAAGTTGCAAGGCCCCTCTAAATGGAATTATGGTCTTCAAATATACAGAGAAGTTGTGTATACCAAAACAAGTGGTTCCATACAGCAAGTACCAGAAATAAGGGAGCATGGATTCTGGGGTGGGCCTTCTGTCATTCTCCGCTCCTATCTAAATCTGTTACCGTTTGTCCAAGACATTCTCATTCCGAGTCCAGTTCCACAGCTTGTTCTGTTCTGTCTGTTCCTGCCCAGAGCCTCAAATGGTTCCATTTTGTTTCTCCCAGAGTCAGATCTGCACCTGGACTGAGCCTGTTCGGCCTGTTCCAATTTTGAACCCACCTACACCCCAGTCATGACCATGATCTTCCTTAAACCTACCCCAACAGTCAACATGACAGAATGCTTTTTCATGAAGAATCAGAAACAGATCTTTAAATCATGAGCTAAAAGTCACAATTTGGCCATTAAAGGCAATTTTATACCACTCAGTAGAAAACCAGTAACCTTGAAGGGAGAAAGGCTCTTCATATCATTACCAGCTTTGTAAACTGTTCTATACCCTCTTGCCAGGACTGTCCAATTTCTTGACCACCGTGGGCCAGATTGCCTTACTGAAATTTGCCAGTGGACCAGATTGCCTCACAACAATTTACTGGTGGCCAGATTGCATAAAAATCTCTCATGTTTCCAGTGCATGCAGTTTCTCTAGTCAAACCTTATGCAAACCTATCCACACAAGCAGTGAAATTTAAACATGCAGAGCATGGAGATGTTAATACATGATGTCATTCTGAAAATATATTTTTTATTAGGAAAACCCTGATACTTAACCCTAAGAGGCCAGTGTGACAAGTTCTCCTCCAACATCACGTGATTCAAGGGACTGAGTCTCAGCTGCCTCCAGGCACCAAACTTGAGATGTTAAACCTCATTTATTCCCCATCACCTGCTTGCTGCAAGTTCTACACTGTGCTCTGGCCAGCTCTTGCATCAAATATACAAACTTAAACCATACAATTTTAACACTATAAATTCCAGCATGGTTCTCACATGCCTTCTTCTAGGGGTCACCTCCTAGGTATGTCTCCCTCAGCCCAGAGGCAGTTCCATCTGTGGTAAGTCTCTGCCAACTAAGCTTCGCTGGTGATCTTCCCAGCTAGAAGCTCAGTCCAGCCTTAAAATACTGAGACTTCTGGTCACCACCTGACCATCCCCAATTAATCGCCTGCACCAATTAGCCTTAGCAACCCCACCTGAACTGTTCGGGCCCTTAACTGAGTCACAGGGAACCAAACCACCAGGGTAAGGAGATTCCTGGACTGGATGCAGCTGAGAGATTCATGCTAATCCTGCTACAGCCAGTTGGATAGCCCTGATCTAAGCCAAGGAAAGGCCGTTTGGTCTTGCTATAATCAACGATAAACAAGCATAGATCTTTGATTGCTTTGGCATTTCTCCACAGTTCTGTCCTACACATGCCATATGACACTATGTGCAGATAGAATCTAGATAGTAAATAGCTTTTAATACAACTACACAATTAGTAGTGATAATGTTGTTGAATTATTTTACAGATCCCCGTTTCCCTTTAAGCTGAAGAAGCTCTAGTCATTGTACCCTTGATAATTATATACAGTGTAGAATAATTTCATAGGCATCATGGGAGAGAGATAATTAAATGAGTTGATTATGAGCCTGATCCAAAGCTCTGTTAAGTCAATGGAATGAATTTTTTTGACATCAGTAAGAAACTAGGTGAATAACTGTAATTGAGATTAGAGAGATATCTTAAAAAAAATAATAAGCCAGATGCCGGTAAGTAATCACTACTTTATCCTGATTCAACACTGAAGTTCTTCACCTTATGGACTGAGAGTGACAGTGTTTTTGGTGTATATGACAACATATACATAGAAATCCTCCCTCTTAGCATGAGTATCTAAGGCTGCTTTTAAACGAGGAGCGCTGAAGCGCCTCCTCAACGCCGCCTTAAAGCAAAGCCACCGGAAATGACGTTCTCCCCGTTGCCGGCGGCGGCTGGAGACACGGGGCTTTGGAGCGGCGCGTTCTTAAGACTTCAATTATCTGGCTTAAGAACGCGCCGCTCCAAAGCCCCGTGTCTCCAGCCGCCGGCAATAGGGAGAACGTCACTTCCGGCGGCTTTGCTTTAAGGCGGCGTTGAGGAGGTGCTTCAGCGCTCCTCGTTTAAAAGCAGTGTCAATCATCAAAGAAATAATTGTCATGAATCATTTATTTGTTAATCTTCATTCTTCTGATGCTATCCTTAAGAACTAGTCAGAGCCACCAGTGCAATTGCTTAGACCATGCAAGCAGCACAATTGTTCCGTCTGATTACAAGTCAGCAAAACATTGTTGCATGTTACTAGACATGATGTTAAATACGTGCGAATCCATTCCATGTTGTAATCAGGGACATTCGCCTGGGCATGTAGCTACAGGGACAGATGTTTTTTATCCTGCTGCATATTCATGGCCACCCGGTGATAGTCTCCTCCCACCAGCTGTTTCTCAGATGATTTCTGTTGGCACAATGCTGGAACTGTGTGGGCAAAGCTTCTTTCCAAAGAGAATCCAACTTTGAAAGCACTATACCCCCAGCCCTTTCTCCACACTTTCCCTACCCTCTAGTCTGGCCTCCCATCTGTTTGTTCTTTCTCCCTTAGGTTCTCCCCCAAACCCCCTGGTGATGTGCAGGAACTACATTAGCCCTTCACAAAATAGGTGTCTCTATGGTCCTTGACCAACCAACAATGTTTAACACGACAATGCACATCCCTAGACATAGAAATGACTACGTGCCAGTACCTGCAACTTATCCTGTATTTGCAAGGGCTCACATGTGGAAGACTCATAGCAAATGAGCAGTGGGAGGGGTGTTTACATACAGGGTGCATGAGACTTTGCTCCCCATTTGCCTGCCTTTGCCCTGAATTTACCTGCCAGATTTTACCTGAGGGATGGCCTAGGCAGCGCCATACGGCGTCATCCCCAGGAAGGGGGAGCATGCCATGTGGGTTAACCCAGCTGAAAACGGGGCAACAGGCAAACACTGGACCAGGTCTCATTTTCGAGTTTTCCCAGCATCTCTGGGTCCATCAGCACCATAGAGGTATGGCTAGAGTGCCCCTCTCAGCTGACAGCCGGCTGGGAGTGGGGGAGCGCAAAATCCCCAGAGGTTCCTAGGGGTGCGATCTGTGCTCCCCTCTCCCAGCCAGCTGTCAGTTGATAGGGGTGTGATGTGCACTGGCTCTAATGGCAAGAAGGATCATAGCCAGGGAAGACTCTGTGATTTCCCCCCCTCCCTCCCTTTCTATGCCTGCTGTTCTTTCCTAGTGGGAAAGGAGAGGAGCAGGGGGAACAAAGGTAGTGCACAGCCCCACTGGAGAAGCAATGCAGATCCTCCAGTCCCCTCTCCATTCAGGAAAGGAACCAAGGGAATTGCAGGGGCTGTGTGTTGACTTTGATCCCCACTCCTCTCTTTTCCCAGCAGGAAAGGAAAGCAGCGGCCTTGGAAAGGGGGAGTCACCACCGGGGAAGAAGTCTTTCTGAGCCGTGCTGCCCCCTTTCCTGAGCCATTACTAGCACACCCTTCTCCTCTGACAGCTGGTGGGGGAGGGGGAAGAGGAGAGGAGTGCGAGTGATTGCACTATCCCTGGGGGGGGTTGTCACCTGACAGCTGGGGGACTACCCAGGGGCAGCGGGATCACTGAAGCATCTGCTGAGCTGTCAGGTGGACCCCCGGGCAAGGGGTGGGTTCAAGAAGGTCCTAGCACCATCTGTGGCAGCTGGTGCAAATCTATGAACTGCAAGCAGGGGTCTGCCTATTTGACGGACCCCCAATGCAGCACACAAGGGTGTCAGCAGCATGGGGACTCCATAGATCAAACATGGGTTCAGACTGCCCCCCTTCCCTTGTGTTAACAACCACATATGTAATTATGCCTAACAGCAAAAGTGAGTAGGGAGTGTTATGTCAGATAATGTTAAGATTCTCTGCCCATTTAGATATGTCTGTGATGAAAGTGAATGAAGCCATATTTTTCATGTAATCTGACAATTGTTATAAAATGCTTTGTCCCTTCTTTACCAAAGAGGTAATTAGGTTAAATTCAGTGTTGAAAACCATGGTCAGTAAAAAAATATGGTTGAGTCCCATGATATCAGCATGTTTACTGAGATATTTTTAAAGCATGTTTTTAGATTTTTGCAAGGTTTTTAAGTTGATTGGCTTATGAGTATCCTTCTCCAAATTTTGTATCTCAATATACGATGTTTTTAAAATTAAATCAGGTTTTGAATTATGGGATTCTATAACTTTACAGGGCAACGTATCAGAAGTTTTTTTCTTAGGTAAAACACGCAACATTTTTTCTTTTTTTATGGTTCCATGATTTGAAGTTTTTAAGAATCCTTTTTAGATTGTTTTTTGTCAGAATGATGTCAGTTTCTACACTTATTCATAGGCAACTATAGCTATGGGCGTCAAGTTACATACTTCTTCTATTTATAGTTGTTGCTTGTTATTCATTTTATTATTTTTAGTGCCAAGCCATTTTTATAAGACGATTATGAAGCCCTGAAGAAATCTTCTCAAAACACATTGGCTTACCAGTATTTAAAAAAAATTAAGCTTGGATATTAGCTTTTGTTTTCTTATGATGGACGGATCAGGACTTTCTGTTGTTTGAGGCTTTATGTAGGTACACATTATTATGTGTTTATTCTGAAAACATATGCATGATATTCTTGTTTATTTTTATTATTATTATTATTATTATTATTTAAAATTTAAAATATAAATTTTTATTAATTTAACATTCAACATTAACATACATATTTATACATTTACTAACTAATAAACCTATTTACGTACATTAACATAAACTGTCAAGATGTTTCTATTGTCCATTTTTTTTTTCTTTCATATATTGTAATCTACCAGGTGTGATCTTGTTTCTTTTTCAATAGTGTGTCCTTATATGTTTCCTATGCAGGAGAACCATCTGGTGGTGAACTTTTTTGATTTATTTTCCTGTGTTGCAGCTATTTTCTCCATTGAATACATATACCAGAGTTGTTTATTATTATTTTTTATAAATTATTTTTTATAAATTCTTCATATTTTTCATCACTAACATTTTATATGTGCATTTATTTACAGACCCCTATTGGTGTGTGCTTTAGTAACAAAATATGACACAGGTTAAGAAAAGCAAAAAAGGGGTGGTGGCTTGAGAAGACATATTTGCTCCAACTGCAATATGTCAGGAAAAATTGAACAAAACCCAAAACGTAGGAGTGGTGTTCAGTTTCTGAATTATGATTGTTCTGAGGTAGGCAGTCATTTTCTTTCCTGCCAGGCTGAGACTGCTACCTACATAGTGTAAAAATGAAGAAATAAAAAGATCCATTGCTTGTTACATTCACCAGGTTATTTGAATGGCAGAGATGATTGTACTCAAATATTCCAGGCCACATCCATCAGAGCAGTTTACATTCACAACAGTGTGGTCATTTACACTGTTCTTAGCCATGTTTAGGATTTTGATAGCATTTCCTTGCCAGAAAAATAAATACATTTAGATTAGTTTCAAGCTGGGGGTAGGGGGACCCAACTTTGAAATAATAATAACAATAATAATAAAAATGTACTTCAGCATAGATTTGGCCAAGTTGCAATTAAATTCACCACTGTGAATCACAGGGCATGTTCACCCCTCAGTTCCTATTCGGAGGATTTTTTTATTGTGTCTCAATGCGGATTTATCAATGACCTTGTCTTGCCACTCTGCATGGGACAAGTTTTACCCTTGGAAAACTCCATATGTCAGAATAATTTATACATTTCATACTATGCTTGCCTATAATACTCTAGTTCTTGGGAGATATTCCTTTGAAACCCTTAACTATGCAGAGGAATGGTGGAAAATCTACTGTTAGTGGACAGGATAATTTGCAGCCAAAAGCAGTATGCAATAATTTAGAGGTCCAACAGCATTGTAGGATCGGAACAATGTAATATTGAGTTTAGCAATAACCCAGAGTTCTTCGTGGAATGTGTTAGGGAAGACATAACTGAAGAGGATAGAGAATTGGGTAGTAACAAGGGAATAGAGGCAAAGATGGACCCGGAACTTGGCCCTCAATAATTGGAACTCCTAGAATCTTTCCCACTTTTTTCTAGGCAAGAACAGGAACTTACATTGGCCAAATTTCAAATTATTTATAACAACCTGTTAAGGATGATGGGAAGCCCAGGCAGCTTCCAAATCCCTGCCAGATCCCAAGATGCTGAGTTTCGCCCCATAGCCTTGTGTCCAGGGAAAGAGAAGGTTAGCATGCTCGGAATAAATGCCAGGAATGCTCTTGCTAATGAACAAGTAAATCAGAATGCTGTAGTGGATACTGAGGCTGAATTGGAAGCAGATGCCTCTCCCTCTATTTGTAGTGAATCAAAACCTGTTTTTGTGCCTGTGACATCAGATGCTTTAATGGGAGCTTTATACATTGATCAAAATTGTGATGAGAACCAAGGTAATGATGCACTAGACGTAGGCCCCTGTATAAAAGACTGGATGAAAACAAATGAGCCTGAGGAGAGACTAAATTCAACAACTGGGTCAGGGGAATCAATGCTACCTTTGGAAGATTCTATTGGTATGATGGGAAAAGCCAGCTTAAACCATTGACATAAAATTGGGGGGGGGGGGGGGGGTTGCGCTAAAAATAGTACTGGAATCTGTATCCTGTCCTGGAATTTAAGAGGCATGAGATTCTTTGCTTGCAAAAAACCTGGTTGACTGATACTTGTGCTGTCAATCTCCCCGGTTTTAAATCATGGGCATTAGCAGCTCATAAAATTGCTGGGATGGGAAGACCATCAGGTGGTTTAGCAAATTTAGTTAGTCTAGCCATAAAAGCAAAAAGTGACCTGATTTTGAATGGCCATGTGAACACTTTAGCACTTCGTGTCTTTTGGGGCATGACTTCCGGGATTATAATCTTAAATGTGTATCTCCCCCCTTCACAAGAGATTCAGGAGCGATCTAGATTTTGGGCTTCACTCAAGGAATTTGTGGACTTGTGCTTTGAATGCTCCCCATTATATCCTAGAGTGATGCTAGGTCACTATATCCCAAACAGGGAATGATGATTTATCTATAGATAGCACAATGGGCCTAGAGGCCAAGGATGATTTTTTCTCTCTGCCACGTGTGTCTAAACACCCAATTTTCAATGCCAAGGAACTGCAATTTGGCAGAGATGATCGTGAAAGTGTGATATAAATCTCTGACAAATTTCATGCACACTGGTTGGACTATGAAGATGTTACAGTCAGACATACATTTATAGGTTAATTGTTTATACCACCAGGATCCTTTATCCAATCCTTCTGAAGGTTGTCACAGATAGTAAATATGGGAAGAGGTGTAAATATGCCAAGTTTCATCTACATTAAATTTGAGGCAAAGAAGTTACAGCTAAGCATGTATATGATGATTTTTGCAAAATAATATAGTTTAACTGCTTTATAAATTTAGATTCCTTTATCCATTCATTTTGGAATTTGGTACACTTACTGTCTTCCATGGGAGACACAATTTCTCAAAGATTCATCCAAATATAGTGAAAAACTAAAATGTTACAGCCAAAAATGTGTTTTCATTGAAACCAATGGAAAATGAAAACGAAAGCAAAAACGAAAATGACAATTTGATATTTATGAAAACAAAAACAACAGATTTAAATAACAAAAATGAAAAAATGGGGGAAAAACAACATGGGTCCCTGGTGCACACCTCTAGTAAATAAAGGGACTGCGGGTGAACACCCACCATGGGATCCCACTATTACAAGTTCTGCCAGGCAGGAAAATTTAAAAAGGATCTTTGATAGTTCCACTTATGCTGAATCAGACCCCCTAGACTACTTGACTTTAACTTCCTGCTCTGCCCAGCAGCCTGTGGGTGATTTCAGATGTGACGGGCGCCACTGAACAGACATTCAGGGTGCTGTGACCCCACCGTGGGATTGAGAGTGGTTCACTGTGGTTGAGCATGATATTGGGTGATTTCAGATGTTACGAGATCACGCTGAACCACACTGAACCACGCTCAACCCCCCCGCGGGGCCAAAGGGCCCTGAACGTCTGAACGGCGTGCGCCAGATGTTCATCACGCTCAATACCCACATGGGGTCAGGTTCAACCACGCTTCCCGGGCTAGCCGGGGGAAGGTCCCGGGAAGCGTGGTCAAACCAACCCCCACAGGGAACCAAGCAAAAGTAACGTCTGGACGCCAATCCCCCAGCGGAACCAAAAAAATGGAGCCCCGGCCGGGGACGAGGCACGCAGCGTCGCTGCCAGGCAACCAGCACCAACACAAACACCGGAGGGAGATTTAAAGCGAGAGCAGCAGCAAGCAAGCGTGGCGGGATGGAGCGAGGAGGGAAGCGGAAGAGACCGGAGGCACGAACAGCGACAGCGGCGGCACAGGAGGCGGAGGACGTGCAGCCAGGCCCAGCGATGCAGGCGGAGGGGGCACAGGTGCAGGAAGGGGGCACACGGGAGCACCCGACCAGGGAGGCGCCCCGGGAACACCAACCACAGCTGCAGCCGGGTCGCGCCGCCCCGGGGACAGCGGCCGGAACAGGCCCACAGGAGGCACCCAGGAAACGGGTAAGGGCACCCACTGGGAGGGGAACAGGGGGCACAGGGGAACCCCCTGTGGAGGGGGCCGGGGGGACCCCGGGCGGAAGGCAGGGGGGCAGGGGGACCCCGGGCGGAGGGCAGGGGGGCAGGGGGCCCCCGAGAGGGCCCACACCCTCACCCAGCAACCAACCACCCCCCTTCCCCCCCCCAGACACGAAAGTCGGCCCGGGCGGACGAGCCCCAGGAGGAGCCCGGCCCCCGGCCCCTGGAGGCGCACCCCCAGGAGGAGGTGGAGGAGGAGCAGAGGCAGGTGCAGCATGAGCTGGACCGGGAGGAGGAACAGCAGGGGCCCAGCCGGAGGAAGGCCTATCACAGAGGGGGACAGTGGGGCCTCCAGGAGACCCGGGACTTCATACGGATCTGGGGGACCCTCGAGTACCAGGTGGAGCTCGCAATAAACCAGCGCAACGAGCATGTCTACCGGGACATCGTGCGCGACATGGAGGCGGCGGGGCACGAGCGCACTGTCAACCAGTGTCGCTCGAAGGCCAAGGAGCTCAAGAGGGGGTACAAGGCCCTCAAGGACAATAACAGCCGCTCCGGCCACGGGGCCCGCACCGCCCCCTACTACGATGCCCTGGACCGCATCCTTCACATGAAGGGCTCCATCGTTGCCCCACGCCTGGTGGGCAGCGCTGTGGTCCAGGGCAGGGAGCGGGCCGAGGTACCCCCTCCCCTCGCCGCCCGCCCGGTAGACACGAGCTCAGGGGACCCCCACCCCCAGGAGGACCACCCGGGACCCGCAGAAGCCCCAAGGCCCCCCCCCAGCAGCAGCCCGGAGACATCCCAACGCCGGGCCGGCCAGGCGGAGTCGGAGGTCGGCACCTTCACCACCCTCAGCCAGTGGTCCCAGGGGGAGCACTCCCAGGGTGAGGCGCCGGGCTCCGAAGGCTCGGAGACGGACATAGAGGGTAAGCGGGCCCCCAGGGCAGGGGGGGGCACGACCAGGGGGCCGGTGGCAGGGGCGGGGGTGGGGGCCCTGCTGCAGGGGCCACAACCAGCCCCCTTCACCCGCTCCCCCCTCTCCCGCCCGCAGGACATGGGGAGCCCCAGGACCGGGCCAGCGAGACGGTGCAGGCCCCCGCGGAGGGCACAGGAGAGCAGGTGCCGGACCCAGGTAAGGCGGGAGGGCTGGGATGGCGGGAGGGCCCCCCGGGCGCCAGCCCAGGGGGGCCTCCGGCCTCAGTGGGGGAGGGGGGGCAGGGGGCCCCGGGACCCGACCCCGCTAGGGGACAGGGCCCTGCACTGACCCACCCGCCCATTTCCACAGGGCAGCCCCCGCGCGCGGCGCCTCCGCCGGCCGCGGCCCCAGCCCAGCGGATGCGGGAGTACCGGGCGCGGGTCCGCAGGCGCAGGGAGGAGCAAGCGGAGGACATCGTCCGCAGGGCGGAGGAACAGGGGGAGCGCATGATCGCCTCCGTGGACCGCATGGAGGCGGCCATAGAGCGGTCCATGGAGAAGGCCCTGGAGACAGACCGCCGGCTGGAGGCGGAGGTGCGCCTGGAGCGGAGGCGGGAGCGCCGGGAGCACCAGCGGCAGCAGGGGCTGCTCAGGGGCCTCCGGCAGGACATACAGGGCATGGTGCGGGAGCACAGTGCAAAGATGGACAGGTCCCACGACATTGGGACCTCCCTGCTCCTGCATGCGGGCACCATGTGTGCCTACGTGATGGCCGGCGCACCTCCGGGCGCCCTGCCCGCCCAGGTCCCCATGCCGGGCCCCTCGGCGCCCCCGGGCCCAGCCCTGCCGCCCCTGGCGCCCCCCCGGCCCCAGGGCCCTCGCATGCGCCTCCCAGTGCCCCCGGGCCTCCGGAGGGTCCAGCCCCCCCGGGGCGCGACCGGGGCACCGGGCACAGCTGCCCATCCGCCGCCCGGCCCCCTGCCGGGGCCGGGACCGGCCCAGGACACGGCAGGGGACACGGACAGTGGGGGGGAGGGGAGCTCCCAGAGCTCGGTGGGCCCAAGCGGCCGCACGAGGGGTCGGCCCAGGAAACGCGGGGGGATGGTGGGAAGGGGGGGGAGGGGGAGGGCCACATGAGGGCGGGTGGTGGACGGGGTCACGGGCACGGGGGTGGGGAGGGGGCACAGGGTGATTGTGTGAACTGTGTGGGCAATAAAGTGTTGTAAATAGACAGTTGTCCCCGGCCCGTTTGTGGGGGGGACAGGGCTGTGGGACCGCGTGTACAGGGGCATGGGCACGGAACGGGGGGTGGGGCCCCCAGGGGCGGGAAGGCCCTCACAGCGGGCCCCCCCGGGCGATGTGGGTTGCAAGGGCGTTCCGGATCCTTTTGGCATACCGGTACTCCCGGGGGTTCCCTGCGTTCACGTACAGGGGAACAGGACCGGGGGGCCGGTGGGGCTCGGGGTACTCCAGGGCCGCCCCCTCGGTCTCGCACACATTGTGCAGAACGCAGCAGGCACCGATCACCAGGGCGGAGGTGGGGACGGTGAAGTCCAGGCGGCCAGCTATACTCCTCCAGCGCTGCTTCAGGGCCCCGAAGGCACGCTCCACCACGGTCCGGCTCGCACACAGGCGGGTATTGTATACCTGCTCCGCAGGGGTGCTCGGGACAGGGTAGACCTTCATCAGCCAGCGGGTCAGGGGGTAGGCGGGGTCCCCCAGGATGCAGGGGGGCATGGGAACCCCCTCGATCCACCTCATGCCCATGTCCGCGAAGTCCCCCCGGTACATGCGGGCATAGAAGGGGGAGATGGTCATGATCCTGGCGTCGTGACTCCGGCCGGAGTTGCCCGTGTAGATGTCTATGAAGCGGGCCCGGTGGTCCACCACCCCCTGCAGGTGCAGGGAGTAGTATCCGTGCCGGTTCACATACTCCAGGGCCTCCCCCGCGGCCGGGCGCAGGATCTCGATGTGTGTGCCGTCCACGGCTCCGATGCAGTTCGGGAAGCCCCCGGCCGCGAAGCCAGCCATCACAGCGCCCTGGTCCAGGAGCTGGATGGTCCTGTCGAGGAGCACGCCCTCCACAGCCTCGCACACATCCCGCACGATGCAGGCGACCGTGCTGAGCCCCACCCCGAAGTGCTGGGACACGGAGCGGCAGGAGTCGGGCGTTGCGAGGGCCCAGACCCCTATGGCCACCCGCTGGACCATGGGGATGGGCTCCCGCATGGAGGTGTGCTGCCGCTCCAGCCAGGGCGTGAGGAGCTCCGCTAGGCGCAGCAGGGTGGCCTTGCCCATCCGGAAGTGGGACCCCCACTCGGCCTCCCCCCAGTGGGCCTGGGCCCGCTCCCACCAGGCCTGGGGCCGCTCCGTGACCCATAGGCTCCGCGCTATGGGCATAGCCAGCAGCGCTGCCCGGCGGAGGGTCTGCGTTGCCCAGCGGAACCGCCTCGCGGCCCCTCGGAGCGCAGCGGGCCGGGTGAGGCTCCGGCAGGCGGCCAGCCACGCCCCCCAGGCCCGGCGCCGAGCCCTGAGCCGGGCACGGACTCTCCTGCGGGCCTGCTGGCCCCGGAGGCGCACGCCAGCCCGCAGGGCCAGGACATAGCGCAGGCGGACGGCCAGGTGCACCCTCTCGGTCAGGAGGCACAGCTGCTCAGTGTGGTCACGGTGCCACTCAGCCGCGAGCGCGAGGAACATCCAGTTCCCACCTGCCCTATCGCGCTCCATGGTGCTGGGGCCCCGGTGGGGGCTGGGAGCGCTTATGGCGGCCCGGTGCTGGTGGCTCCGCCCGGGGGTCGGCCTCGCGGGCCTGCGCGCGCCCTGTGCCGGTGCGTTCCGGCTGCTCCCGCCCCCAGCACCCCGGGCCCCCTCCCCTCGCTGTTTGTAGCGGGATGGCCTTGAAGGTGCGATTAGGCAGACAGAGAGCTCGCTGTTGTTCTCTGCAGCTGTGCCGGGCCCGCACCCCACGCCTCGCTCTGTTGTGCTACAATGTTGCGGTGCGGGCCCGTGTTCCCTGTCCCGGGGGCCGGGCCGAGCCTCTCCCGGCCCTGGGCAGTCTGTGTGCCCTCCGGGCTCCGTGTCCCATTCCCTGTTGTGCTGGACCATGGCTGGCTGCCCATCCATGGGGCTCCCGCTGTCCGGCCCCCAAGGGGCCCCCCATATCTGGGCCTTCCGCGAGACCATGTCTCTGTGCGACCTGTGGCACACCCCTGCCGTGCAGCTGCTCCTGGCCGGGCCGGGGAGCCGTGCAGGTGCCTACGAGAGCCTGAGCTCCGGGCTCCGTTACTTTGGCCATGTGGTGAGCGCCCGTGATTGCCGGCTGCATGCGGAGGCCCTGGGGCTGGCTCGTTTCCCCGAGGGGCGCATCCCGGAGGTGCTGTGCGCCCATGTGCCCTGGAGCGCCTCGGAGACCGTGTCAGCGCTGGTGGTGTGTGGTCTGGGCGCCTACTCGGAGTGCCTGGCCGAGGGTGGCCCTGCCTTGGCCGTGAGCTACTTCTCCTGTGTTCACGGGGCCCGTGGGTACCAGCGCACCCGTGGGGCGGCGTTCCAGCGGCTTCTGGAGCTGGGGCATCTTCCGTGGCCCCCTTCTGCTGCCTGCTGTGTGCCGGAGCCCTCCGCGGTGGAGATGTCATCCCTGTTGGCGGTGTGGGCGCGTGTGGATGTGCAGCTGGCCCTCACCATGCCCGATCCCTTCGAGGCCTACTACCTGATCGCCCACTACATGTCCTTGCAGGGGTACCGCCGGGGCATGCTGCACTGGCCCCACCTGGTCCACCGGGCGGGCCACCCGGGCCCTGGGGCCAGCGGGGCCCCCGGCAGCGGCCCGTGAGCCCCGCGTCGCTGGCCTGCCCCCCCCGGCGTGGTGCCCCCGTGTGGGCTCCCGCCCCGGCCCGGGGGGGGGCCCTGGTCCCCGCTGGCCGCTCCCGACCTGCGGACCCCACCTCGGTGAGCTCCCGCCCGCCTCGCTGCTTGCTGCTGCCCCTGGCCGTGGTCCTGGGCCCCCTCCATCCCCGTGACTCCGTGGGTGCTGCCTGAGCGTCGCTGGTGCTGCGGAGGAGCACCGCTGGACCCGGCTGCCCTGCCTGTGCCAGCCTTTGACTGTGGGGCCCCCTTCCTCCTCCTCCTGGCGCCCCTCCGCCGGCCTCGCTGTGCTTTGGGGGCCCCCAACGTGCCTTGCTCCGGGGGTCCGCCCCCCCCCCCCGAGACTGCCTCTGTTCCTGTGGGGGCACCTCCTTGGACTGGACTGGACTGGGGTGGTGTGGGGGTGGGGGTTGCTGCTGTCTGTGCCTTGCCCCGTGGTGGTGCCCCCCCCTCCCTGCCGGTGTTCCGGGTGGGGTTTTCCGGGCGCCCCTTCCCCCCTTCCCGGCCTTTCCCTGGTGTGTGTGTGTGTGTGTGTGTGTGTGTGTGTGTGCCCGGGCGTGTGGCCGTGCATTGTGCCCCGCTGCGGGACCGCTGTGTGAGCCGGCTGTCAGCCTGTTCTCGCTCTTCCCCCCTCCCTTCCCGTTTCCCTTGTGTGGGCGTTCCCTTGTGTGCCTTGTGGCTTCGTTTGCCCTCAGTCGGCCATGTCTGTGTCCCGCCCCTGCCCGGTGCCTTGTGGGGGTTTAGCGCCCGCCGGGGGTTCGGCTGCACGTCTGTTGTGCTGCCACGGGCCGCGATGGTGCGGCCCGGTTCCGGCCCGTGGTCCCGTTCCCGGCACGTCTGTTTGGGTCGTTTTCCAACCCCCGGGCGTGGTTGCGCTGTTCGCCCCCCCTGGTGGTTCGCTGTGGTGAACCGGCCGCCCGTAACGTCTGAAAGTACCCAGAGTAACATCTGAAAATACCCTGTGTCAGAATTGGAAATAAGGTCCATCATTTCCAAGCTGCCTGCTAGAAAAGCCCCAGGTAAGGATAGGATTTCAGGTGAGGTCTTCCTGGAAGACATAGATTGGTGGACCCCTATATTATGCAGACTTTTTGAGTATATCAACATGCATGAAGTAATTCCCTCTGGCAGGAATGTAGGTGTTATCCCGATTTTTAAAAAGGGTGACATGGAAAATACAGCAAACTATAGGCCCATAAGTTTAATAGATATAGTTGCCAAGATGTATGCAAAATATCTCCTGGGAAAACTTTAAAACTGGGCAGCCACAAACAGGTTTTTTTTTAAAAAAGAACAAGCTTCTTTCCGGGCTAGTTATTCCATGATGGACCGGTGTTATGTTTTAGCTCACCTGGCAAACAAGTATGTGCACGTGCACAATAGTAGAACTGAAATCTGCCTTTAACC
Organism: Sphenodon punctatus; assembly: GCA_003113815.1. Classification (NCBI taxonomy): domain Eukaryota; kingdom Metazoa; phylum Chordata; class Lepidosauria; order Sphenodontia; family Sphenodontidae; genus Sphenodon; species Sphenodon punctatus. The sequence continues at coordinate 600,973 of QEPC01003529.1, forward strand.
TGTAGACCAAAATTTGCTTTGGGAAAAACTGGGCACCACTAATATTGATGAGAGTGCCTTATTTGCATGTTATATACAAATACTTGCATGCAAGTCAGGTTAACACAAGATAGGTTGATGTAGGACACTTTTTCCAGCTAGATTGGGTGTCAAGCAGGGCTGTGTCCTTGCCCCTTTTTTATTTAATTTCTTCTTAAATGATATTGTTACAAGTTTTTAGGGTGATGAGTATTTTTATCTCCGAAATACTCGGGAGAAGTCTACCGCTCTTATTGCATGCCGATGACATGTCTTTGCTGTCAGCTGAACATGGTATGAGGCATGCTCTGACTGGGTTATTATTGCAGGGAAAACCATCTCCATATAAATTATTCAAAGACCAAAATGTTGATTTTTGTTAAAAGAGTACGGACCCTGCAATGGACCCTTGATTCAATGTCTATTGGGCAAGTAACATCATATAAGTATCTAAGTTTAACTTTCTCTGCATCTGGAACATGGCATGAACATGTTACCTCTGTCAAATTAAAGGCTTTTCAGACAGTAAATGAAATAAGGTTTTGGCGAACTACTCGAGGTAGACTAATTAAACCAGCGCTATATTTAATTGACTTCAAGTTAGCCCCTCAGGACATATTAGGTGAAGAGGTCTGGAGGTATACAAGTCTGGCCAATCTAGAACCTGTTCAAAATAAACAAAATTGGGCAATTCTGGGGGTTCCAAATGATACAGCTGTCTGCTTTTTGAGAGCAGAAATGGGTATTCTTCCCTTAGAAATCAAAGCCGGGTTAAGTGTTTTTTCCTACTGGCAGCGTCTGTTAAATATGATGGATGATAGACTACCCTGATTATGTTCGGCTGAGCAGTCTGAGCTTGGCTATTCTAAATTATGGAGATCCCAACTAAAAAGACTTCTCTTCATATCTGGCTTTTCATTTGATTTTTTCCGAGGGCATTTGAGATCACATGCTAAAGAAATCTTTAGGGAATGATTAAAGGATATTTATACATGCTCACTTGATGAATATTTGTGAATCTCAAGTGACCCATTATTATGGGAAGATTAAGTCGCTTCCCCAGTGTGATCCTTATTTATCCATTTTAACAAACTATACAAGTCGGAGGGCCATGACCCTCCTGTGTTTTCAAATGATGCCATCTAAAGTTCTTGAGGGTCAACTCAGTGGTATCCGATATAAAAATCAATTATGTTCTTGTGGATTACAGGTGGAGGACCTTCAGCACTATTTATTTGCTTGCCTGCATACTCCTGAAGTGTGATCAAAATATTTATGTGAGCTAATGGCTGGGAAAATGCACAAGGACCTCCACCTGGGACTATCATATCTATTGTCAAATCCATGTAGGAAGATTATGGTTAGGGCTGCATATTAGGGATGTGCGAACGCAGTTTGGATGTTCAGAGTTCGTGTCGAACTCAGCCTGTTCAGACGACCGAACCGAACGGCCAAACAGTTCATAAAAGTTTGGATGAGTCCGGGGCAGGAAAAATGTGACTTGGGTGGGGAAAACATGTCTGGAAGGGGGAGGCAGCTGAGGAGCAGACTTCCTGGCACCAGGGGTGGAGGCCAGGGGTGGTTTCAAAGCCAAATGATACCGATACAAAAATAAATAAATTGATTTCAGTATTGGTATCGATAGCACTATTTTCGGATGTTCAGCTGAGTTTGTCTGAACCGAACTCCGCCGAACCAAACAACCGAACCCGAACTCGGGTTTCGAACCGAACGTACAAACATCCGAACCGCGTTCTGTTCGCACATCCCTACTGCACATGCCTTGACAACAAGGAAATGTGGCCAAGTCTTCAAGCTGGCCGGGTCATCTTAAACCCTTTTATTCATAGAGCCATTGATCAGCCATTCATCACCTCGAAGCTCGACTACTGCAATGCACTCTATGTGGGGCTGCCCCTGGTGACGGTTTGAAAGCTGCAACTGGTGCAGAATGGGCTGGTCCAACTTCTGATAGGAACGGGCCGTAGGGAGTATATAACACCAGTACTCCGAGATCTGCACTGGTTGCCTATAGCGTTCTGGGCCTGATTCAAGGTGCTGGTTTTAACCTTTAAAGACCTACACAGCTTGGGCCCTTCCTATATGAGAGACTGCCTCACTCCTCGGGCCCTAGGGCAATTCTTACGGTCCACTGGGGTGCCTTCTTGGAGGTCCCCTGGGTTAACCGGTGGCCACGATGGAGAGGGCATTCTCTGGGGGCCCAACCATGAGTGTGGAACTCCCTCCTGAAGGAAGCTCGTCTGGCCCCTAGTCTGCTGGCTTTCTGCCAGGTCTGTAAAACCTGGCTGTTCACCCAAGCCTTTGGGGAAGGGAGTGGGTAGGATGGGAGGGGAGGGTGTTTTTTAGTCTGACTGTTTTACCCTTATTTATGTTGGTTTTAGGTTCTTCTGTTTATATTTTTATTGTGTTTATAGTTTAAAAATGTATTTTGTAAGCTGCCCCAAGCTCTCTGGTGAGGGGAGGGGGGCGAGATATAAATGTAAATATGAATAAATAAATAAAAATCAGGGTTTGGGGATCAAATTATAGTTGGTTTACCACAAAATGGGGGTTAAATCTGGTGTTGTTATAAGTCTAAATGATAGTTTTGCTTTATCCCCCCCTCTTCTTCTGGGTGCTTTCCTAGGGTTGAATTATTGCCTGCCCTATGCCTTGATTGTGCCGCATCATGGGGTTTTATGTTGTACTTTTGAGGGTTATGTACCTCAATGGAGGAATATGTTGTAATTTATTTTGAATAGGTTTTGTATGGTTTTATTTTACTGTACTCTTATAGATTGTTGCAACCAAGCAGTTGAGCCAATAAAATTACTACTATAATACTCTAGTTCGATGAGATTCTGTGTTTTGTATAGCATAATTTCGATTAGGATACTATTCTTCCTCTTTCGTTGCCCAGGTCAAGTGATGCACCATTTTTCTCCAGTGCACTCTGCAAATGACATGCATCTCATATGACAATTGCACATCTGTCAGCTGAATTCCTGCCTCTCTGATGGATTGTCATGCATCCTTGTAACAGGGTACCCCTTAGGATTAAGTCTTTCCTGGGATCCATGCCCTAGTGAGGTCAGACCATGCGGGATCTATTCATTCAATGTCCTTTATCACAATATTCAAACCTTCACCAAAATACATATCCACCATTCTGAGTACCTTTATCATTAGCCCTGGCCAGGCACAATCCCTCCTGTAGCCAGACCTCTCCCTGTGCAGCCCCTGGCTGTGAGCTGGCTTAGTCCTTATGAGGCAGAGTTCTCTTCTAGCTTATGCGTTCCTGGTAGTCACTCTTCCTCAACTGATTTTCAGTTCTGTCTTTCTATCCCAAAGCTGGCATTACAACACCCAGGCTCATTGGCCTAAATGGCCTAATTTTACATGAGTGGTGGGATGCAGTGCGTTGAAGAACACACTTCCTGAAAAGCTCTGTTGGATACATTTAGATGCCCCAGAAATAGCTGGCCACCATAGGAATCGCGGCTCATGCGGTCTTTTTGAAGATGCATTTGGAAAATCCCAATATTGTGTAAAAGTGGCCTTAGGCTTCTAACTCATAGAGCCAACACCTGTTCCCATGTTTGGCGCTGTCCTCCTTTGTATAAAGGCCCTGTGCTCTCCGAGCCATACCATTCATCCTGGTTACAATCCTGCTAAACCAATGACTCCCAACCAATGTCCCTCAGCATGTTGTCAGGAGTGCCCTGAGGATTTTGGTAATTCTAGGTGCTCAGTAAACTGTGTCCCTTCAAAGCCATCCCAAACTGTTATAATGAATATTAAATTAAATATTTAATATTTTAAGTATAATAGATAATTTACTAGACCAATCAATAATACCTACAGTGTAGTCTGCTTAAGTCAAATTTCTCCAGCCATGTGAAAAAGGTCAGTTAATCAGAAATTCTACTTAAGCACACCTTGGGGAAATGGAAGAAGGAGAAAACGGATTAAGTTAGCACCAGGTTTTTCTGTCTCCAGTCCCATTGCTTCTCCTCAGAAGCAGAGAGTCAGAGCAGACAGCAGAGAGGGGTGGGGTGTTTAATCCTGAAAATTCCAACTCCCAGATAGCTAACGAGATTAGAAAAATGGGCAGAAGACTGCAAATTGTTCCCAGAAGAAGAGGATGGCTTTAGAAAAGCTTATTCAACCATGGATCATGGATACATTTTAGCATATATGATCAATAAATATGTCCATGTTAGAAGAGCAAAGGTATTTGCTGCACTCATTGATTTGAAACAAGCCTTTGATTCAATAAATAGAAATCGCCTGTGGTCTAAGCTTGCAGAGACTGACATAGATAAAAGGCTACTAATGCTAGTTTATAAATTATATCAGAGCACCCAGCCAAAAGTCAGATTAACACAAATGGAATCTCTATCCCCCCCATCCCTATAACAAATGGTGTAAAACAAGGGTGTGTCCTTGTGCCATTGTTTAATTTCTATATATATGATATAGTGAACGAAATGACTGGGAATAATTTTCATCCTTTATACCTTAAGGGGAGGGAACTGACAATTTTATTGTATGCAGACAATATGGTCCTTTTGTCTTCTTCTCAGGTAGGAATAAGACATTTGTTGCATTCTCTTGACACGTACTGTATTAAGAATGACTTAAGTATAAACTGAGAAAAGACCAAAGTAATTGTATTTGCAAACAGGCATATAAAGTATTCTTGGACACTTGGCTTGCAAAATTTAGAGCAGGTACGCACTTATAAATATTTAGGTTTGGTGTTCTACGAGACAGGCTCCTAGCAGGAACACTTTAAAGCAACTCATGAAATTGGCCCAGACATTAAATGGGGTTATTCAGTTTTGGAAATCTGCATGGGGCAAACAAATAAAACCTGCACTGACTCTTCTTGGTCATAAGTTCTATATGGTGCAGAAATTTGGGGTGACTTAGTTAAAAACAACTTGGAAGTAGGTCAGAATAAATGCATGAGAACTGTACTGGGAGTCCCAGTATATATCATTTGCTCAGTGTTGGGTATACTTTCTGTGGAAATAAAGGCCCAAATGAGGGTGGTGAAATACTGGCAAAAGGTATTGGAAATGCCAATGGAGAGACTGACACAAATGTGTTTACTGGAAGCACTGTCTCAGAATTCTAGGTACACCTGGATAGAAAGTTTGCGTGTCATACTAAATGTGTAGAGTTTTAATTTACAGCAATTCAGGGGATCCCCAATGAGCAGATCAAAGTAGACCTACTAGTTAGAATAAGAGATATTGCCATGCAGAACAACATGGCAGAGAAAAAAGATAACAAGATTGCCCCTATATATTGCAATTTGAGGTATAGTTTTGGTTGGGAACATTACTTGTCAGTACTTGAAAACTTTGCTGTACACAAAGCTTATACGTTGTTTTGCTTCCAAATTATGCCATCAAAAGTATTAGAGGGAAGGTATTCTCAAATCTCATATGAATTACTTTTATGCCTTTGTGACCCCCAACAGGTTGATGATTTGGAGCATTGTGTATTTAACTGCCTGTTTGTGAAGGATGTAAGAAGACAAATGTTGATCCCTTTATTAGAAAGTAAACTATATTGGACAACCCAAAATAAATTATATTTTCTGTTTGCAAACCCTCAAGAACAGCTGATAAGAAAAGTGGCCAATTAGGTTTATAAGCTTATGACCTTGAGACGAAAGACGACAAAGGGATTGATTATGTAGGGCTTGACTGGAGTATTTCACGGAAAATATTATGTACTACTACCTACCTTGTATTTTGTACAAATCCAAAGCAAATTATTATATCTCTGGATTATTGTTCTTTTAATATATTGAAGAGTTTTCTTTGCCCAAGTAACTAAAGAATTGTGTCAGGCAATGGGATAGCAGGGTATAAGATCAGCTTAGCGTTGGTTTATGGCTAAAATCTGCCGGGGGATGGGCTCCGACAGCCTGATTTTAATTACAGGAATCAGGTCATTGTAATTAGCATTAGTATTAGCATTTATTGTTTATACATTGTTAATTTATTTTAATTCCTCTAAAAAGAAATTTTTGAACCCATGTTTGTTTGAAAAAGTGCAATGTCTGTGGTTGTTTATTTGCTAAGTGACTATAAGATCTCTTGGAACTGGGATTGACTAGTTAAACAGTCTTTTTCCAAGTGAAAATATGTAGGAGAGAGAGGTGGGACCCCGGGCCCATTACCGGCTACCGGATTTACCGGTTCTGCAAAAACCGGATTCCCGGATTAAATCCGGTATACCGGTACCGGATTTATTTCATTGAGTTCAATGGGGCGCTGTGTCCCCATTGAACTCAATGAAATAAATGAATTCCT